>JBBPBX010008532.1:28405-53133 GCA_038048925.1 Garcialebias charrua | reverse complement strand
TAGAGTTCACTTTAAAATTATTTTGTTTGTTTTTAAGGTTTTAAACAGCCTTGCCCCCCCTTATTTGGCAGAGCTTCTACACCATTACACTCCATCCTGGTCACTCAGGTCTCAGTGTTGCCAGATCTCGCAACAGAAACAAGCAGCCAGCCCCATGAAAACAAGCCCAAAACAAGCCCAATTGGCAACCCGCCCCATTGTGTAAAACAAAGGCCGTTTTTAAACAGTATAAACATACGTTTATTATGGCATTACATATAACGAAGCAAAATTATGCTAAAAACACTTTGAAGAACATACCCAGTCTAAAAAAATAAAAATACATTTTGCATTTTTATACAGCTGGTTTCTTGTCATGCGTACAAATTACTTAATCCAATGATTCTTTTTTGGGGCAGTGAAACCCAGGTTTGTTAGCCTCATGGAAGAGAAGGGTGCACAGTTTTTTTTGTGCTTCTCTGTACTGGCATGTTGAATTAAATCAGCATGTGAGCACGTATTTCACACTTGCAAAACCTGCAAAGTGCCTTTGACGCATCTCCCATCTGAGGTCGGATCCATTCTTTAAGTGCGCACTCTTTCTCCCATTCTTTATCATATTTTTTCCCCATACTTCCCCCACTTACTTGAGCTCATATTAGCGTGGTCTTGTCACTCTAGCCAAAGAATAAAGAACAAAGAATAAACCTTAAAATAACTTCAGGAGTACATTTTACATGCAACATATATGATAAGCAGCACAAACACCACAGATGACGCACCGCACTGCTCGCGTTACGCATCACACACAAAAATACACCAATCTTTTATCCGTCTCATCAATGCAAGGAAACTTACAAGAAGTCCTCTGCTCATGCTCTCACGCCAACCGTACCTGAACGTTAACATCCGCCTTGACGCAACATACGTGGAAGGGTGGCGTGAAAGGACAAACTACCTACCGCTCGCATTCGTGTTTATAATAATAATAATGAATTTAATTTATAACACACTTTTCATTAACAAAAATCTCAAAGTGCTACAAAGTGCAACTAAAATCAATGATCAAATAAAACAAGTGATAAAATCAATGATAAAACAACAAAAACCAATAACAGGAAAACAAGCCCAAATAAGCGACTCATCGTCTAAGGCAAGCCCAAAAACCGACACAAGCGGCAAGCCGAATTCACACGCGACTCCAAGAAAAAACAAGCCCAATGCCGCTTGAAATAGGCGGACTTGGCAACTATGCTGCTGACCACAGGGCCTTCTCTGTTAGTGGCCCTAACGCTCTGCCTTTACACATTCGACAGGCTCCCTCACTGTCCATTTTAAAAAACCCGTTTGAAAACTCATCTCTACTCATTGGCCTTCAACCCAGCTGACTTGATTTTACTTCATTTTTTATTGATTTTATCTGTTTAACTTGTCATTTTATTGTACGGTATTTGAAATAGGGATGGGGCCGATCCGATCCAGTATCGGCATCCGATACCAGCATAATTTAGGTATCGGATTTTCCGATCCAACCTGCCGATGTTTCCGATACTTCCTGTATGTCAGAGAGCATGTATATTACATCATACTCTGTGACTTCTGTCTTAACATTGTGTGAGTTAAACCTAGAGAAGACACTCTGAGCCTCACTACAGGTAACACCCAAAACTCATAGCATACAAGAGGCAGGTCTATACCCAAGCCTGGAACACTAGTCTAAAATACTGCTAAGCATTATGGGAAATCAACACAGCCACTCCCCGTTTTTTTTGTTTCGTTTTTGATTGTGGCACTATGAGTTGTAATTCTTGTTGGTTTTGATCAACATTGAATTTATGAATGTAAATTCAATGTACAGTATTGTTTAAAACTGTATCTGTTGATCAAAACCAACAAGAATTACAACTCATAGTGCCACAATCAAAAAACGAAACTAAAAAACGGGGAGTGACTGTGTTGATTTCCCATAATGCTTAGCGATATATTAGTGTTCAATTATAGTTTAAATCTGTATCCGTTGATCAAATTCAACAAGAATTACAACAAATAGTGCCACAATCAAAAACAAAACTAAAAAATGGGGAGTAGACAGTGTTGATTTCCATAATGCTTAGCAGTATTTTAGACTAGTGTTCCGGGCTGCACCATGAGTCAGAAGGACGTCTGTGGTATAGACCTGCCTCTTGTATGCTATTAGTTTGGGTGTTACTTGTAGTGAGGTTCAGAGTGTCTTCTCTGGGTTTACCTCACACAATGATATGACAGAAGTCTTAGAGTATGGTGCAACATACGTGCTCGCCATTCAAGAAATTCATTATTACAGCCTCCTATACCCGAACACCGATATCGGATCGGGGAAGTATCGATATCGGATCGGGAAAGTATCGGTATCGGATCGGAAGTAAGAAATGTGGATCGGTGCATCCTTAATTTTAAATTGAGTCTTTAGTTCACTGCGTGTTAGTTTTGTAGCTCTGTTTTTATGCTTTCTTTTATCTCGTTTGTAACTGATGTTCAGCACTTTGTTTCAGCTGTGGCTGTTTTAAAGCGCTTTATAAATAAAGCTGATGATGATGATGATGATGAAACAACAGCTTTAAGGAAGTCAAGGCGCTGCTCGAGTCATTGCTTTAATGTGCCACCCCGTCCACATTAGCCGCACTAATGTAGCGTCACTCCCCCAACGAAAAGGACCGTTTCCCCCCTCGTTTTGGGACGTGGTGGTTCGGCGACTTCATTTGCCGAGCCTATTTGCGGCGACATTTAACCTGCGCGAAAAAAGCCGAGTCTGGCTCAAGGCGACAATTCAGCAATCGCTGTCAGACTCACGCAGCCGAAGTAAATTAGCTTTTAAATCGTCTCCTCGCGACGCACATTTCCCGATCGTTTGGGGCCGGGGTTGATTAACCGCTGCCGTCAGGACGTTGTGTGTTTGTACCTGGCTGATGTCCGGAGTCGGGGGGAGCTCGCACATTTCCCGATCGTTTGGGGCCGGGGTTGATTAACCGCTGCCGTCAGGACGTTGTGTGTTTGTACCTGGCTGATGTCCGGAGTCGGGGGGAGCTCGCCGGGCCTTCGGCTGCGCTGATGCACGGGGTATTTGTGGCTGGGCTGTTTCCTCTGGCAGGGGGAGGGGGCCCGGGGCTGCTGGCAAGGGGGCGCCGCCATCTGCAGCATCAACATGCCGCTGCCGGGGGCTGGCGATAACAATCCTGCACGTATCGCAAGAGAAAAAAGTCATTACATCAGCTCATTATTCATGTAAATGTCCCCCCAACCCCCCGGAGATCCCTTTGTTCAACGAGCCTCGACGAGACGAGCACGATAAGAACCTCCTCTTTTCCTCCTCAACAATCCAGGACATCCAGTTATATCACATGGAACTACAGTACTCAAAATACAACTTAATACTTAATAAATACTTAAATGTTTTTAGCCAATTTCGGCTGTTTTTAGAGAAATTCGTTTTTCGTAGTTATTTCTGCTCCTTTCAGCTACTATTTAGCAGTTTTTAAGAACCTCCTCTTTTCCTCCGCAACAATCCAGGACATCCAGTTATGTCCCATGGAACTACGGTACTCAAAATACTACTTAATACTTAATACTTAAACGTTTTTAGCCAATTTCGGCTGTTTTTAGAGAAATTCGTTTTTCGTAGTAATTTCTGCTCGTTTCAGCCTAATTAACTTTCCTCTGCTAATTTAAGCTAGTTATGCTCCTTTCAAGTTATTTTTGCTCCTTTCAGCTACTATTTAGCTGTTTTTATGCTAATATACCCGTTTTCCGATAATTCAACATTTTTTGCACTCGTTCAAACTTTTTCAGCCTAATTCAGCAAAAAACGTGCTCTCTGCACTTCCTTCTATTTTCAGCTTATTTCTGCTTTTTTTTTTAGCTACTACTCAGCTGTTTTTTTGTGTGTGTAAATTTATGATTTTTTTTGATAATTTGTGCTAATTGAGCAAACGAGTTGTTTCAGCTTTCTTTTGCTACTTTAAGCTTGTTCCAACTTTTCAGCTAATTTCGGCTGTTTTTAGACAAATTTGGTTTTTCGTAGTAATTTCTGCTCGTTTCAGCCTAATTAACTTTCCTCTGCTAATTTAAGCGCGTTATGCTCCTTTCAAGTTATTTTTGCTCCTTTCAGCTAGTATTTAGCCGTTTTTATGCTAATATACCCGTTTTCCGATAATTCAACATTTTTTGCACTCGTTCAAACTTTTTCAGCCTAATTCAGCAAAAACGTGCTCTCTGCACTTCCTTCTATTTTCAGCTTATTTCTGCTTTTTTTTTAGCTACTACTCAGCTGTTTTTTTGTGTGTGTAAATTTATGATTTTTTTTTGATAATTTGTGCTAATTGAGCAAACATGAGTTGTTTCAGCTTTCTTTTGCTACTTTAAGCTTGTCCCAACTTTTCAGCTAATTTTGGCTGTTTTTAGACAAATTTGTTTTTCATAGTAATTTCTGCTCGTTTCAGCCTAATTAACTTTCCTCTGCTAACTTAAGCTCGTTATGCTCCTTTCAAGTTATTTCTGCTCCTTTCAGCTACTATTTAGCTGTTTTTTATGCTAATTTACCCTTTTTCAGTTAATTCCACATTTTTGGGCTTATTTCAGGTTTGTCAATTTTCATCAAATTTACTAATTTTTATGCTAATTTCTGCTTATTTATAGCTAATTTAGCAACTGTGTTCTTTCTGCATTCTATCAACTTTGGCTTCTTCCATTTCAGCTACATTTCAGCACGTTTTTNGGGGCTGCTGGCAAGGGGGCGCCGCCATCTGCAGCATCAACATGCCGCTGCCGGGGGCTGGCGATAACAATCCTGCACGTATCGCAAGAGAAAAAAGTCATTACATCAGCTCATTATTCATGTAAATGTCCCCCCAACCCCCCGGAGATCCCTTTGTTCAACGAGCCTCGACGAGACGAGCACGATAAGAACCTCCTCTTTTCCTCCTCAACAATCCAGGACATCCAGTTATATCACATGGAACTACAGTACTCAAAATACAACTTAATACTTAATAAATACTTAAATGTTTTTAGCCAATTTCGGCTGTTTTTAGAGAAATTCGTTTTTCGTAGTTATTTCTGCTCCTTTCAGCTACTATTTAGCAGTTTTTAAGAACCTCCTCTTTTCCTCCGCAACAATCCAGGACATCCAGTTATGTCCCATGGAACTACGGTACTCAAAATACTACTTAATACTTAATACTTAAACGTTTTTAGCCAATTTCGGCTGTTTTTAGAGAAATTCGTTTTTCGTAGTTATTTCTGCTCCTTTCAGCTACTACTTAGCTGTTTTTATGCTAATATACCCGTTTTCCGATAATTCAACATTTTTTGCACTCGTTCAAACTTTTTCAGCCTAATTCAGCAAAAAACGTGCTCTCTGCACTTCCTTCTATTTTCAGCTTATTTCTGCTTTTTTTTTTAGCTACTACTCAGCTGTTTTTTTGTGTGTGTAAATTTATGATTTTTTTTGATAATTTGTGCTAATTGAGCAAACGAGTTGTTTCAGCTTTCTATTGCTACTTTAAGCTTGTTCCAACTTTTCAGCTAATTTCGGCTGTTTTTAGACAAATTTGGTTTTTCGTAGTAATTTCTGCTCGTTTCAGCCTAATTAACTTTCCTCTGCTAATTTAAGCGCGTTATGCTCCTTTCAAGTTATTTTTGCTCCTTTCAGCTAGTATTTAGCCGTTTTTATGCTAATATACCCGTTTTCCGATAATTCAACATTTTTTGCACTCGTTCAAACTTTTTCAGCCTAATTCAGCAAAAACGTGCTCTATTTTCAGCTTATTTCTGCTTTTTTTTTAGCTACTACTCAGCTGTTTTTTGTGTGTGTAAATTTCTTTTTTGATAATTTGTGCTAATTGAGCAAACATGAGTTGTTTCAGCTTTCTTTTGCTACTTTAAGCTTGTCCCAACTTTTCAGCTAATTTTGGCTGTTTTTAGACAAATTTGTTTTTCGTAGTAATTTCTGCTCGTTTCAGCCTAATTAACTTTCCTCTGCTAACTTAAGCTCGTTATGCTCCTTTCAAGTTATTTCTGCTCCTTTCAGCTACTATTTAGCTGTTTTTATGCTAATTTACCCTTTTTCAGTTAATTCCACATTTTTGGGCTTATTTCAGCTTTGTCAATTTTCATCAAATTTACTAATTTTTATGCTAATTTCTGCTTATTTATAGCAAATTTAGCAACTGTGTTCTTTCTGCATTCTATCAACTTTGGCTTCTTCCATTTCAGCTACATTTCAGCACGTTTTTAGCTAATTTCGGCTGTTTTTTGGACTAATTTGTTTTTCATAGTAATTTCTGCTCGTTTCAGCCTACAGTAATTAACTTTCCTCTGCTAATTTAAGCTCGTTATGCTCCTTTCAAGTTATTTCTGCTCCTTTCAGCTACTATTTTGCAGTTTTTAAGAACCTCCTCTTTTCCTCCTCAACAATCCAGGACATCCAGTTATGTCCCATGGAACTACGGTACTCAGAATACTACTTAATACTTAATACTTAAACGTTTTTAGCCAATTTCGGCTGTTTTTAGAGAAATTCGTTTTTCGTAGTTATTTCTGCTCCTTTCAGCTACTACTTAGCTGTTTTTATGCTAATATACCCTTTTTCCGATAATTCAACATTTTTTGCACTCATTCAAACTTTTTCAGCCTAATTCAGCAAAAACGTGCTCTCTGCACTTCCTTCTATTTTCAGCTTATTTCTGCTTTTTTTTAGCTACTACTCAGCTGTTTTTTGTGTGTAAATTTGATTTTTTTTGATAATTTGTGCTAATTGAGCAAACGAGTTGTTTCAGCTTTCTTTTGCTACTTTAAGCTTGTTCCAACTTTTCAGCTAATTTCGGCTGTTTATAGACAAATTTGTGTTTCATAGTAATTTCTGCTCGTTTCAGCCTAATTAACTTTCCTCTGCTAATTTAAGCTCGTTATGCTCCTTTCAAGTTATTTCTGCTCCTTTCAGCTACTATTTAGCTATTTTTATGCTAATATACCCTTTTTCCGATAATTCAACATTTTTTGCACTCGTTCAAACTTTTTCAGCCTAATTCAGCAAAAAACGTGCTCTCTGCACTTCCTTCTATTTTCAGCTTATTTCTGCTTTTTTTTTAGCTACTACTCAGCTGTTTTTTTGTGTGTGTAAATTTATGATTTTTTTTGATAATTTGTGCTAATTGAGCAAACATGAGTTGTTTCAGCTTTCTTTTGCTACTTTAAGCTTGTCCCAACTTTTCAGCTAATTTTGGCTGTTTTTAGACAAATTTGTTTTTCATAGTAATTTCTGCTCGTTTCAGCCTAATTAACTTTCCTCTGCTAACTTAAGCTCGTTATGCTCCTTTCAAGTTATTTCTGCTCCTTTCAGCTACTATTTAGCTGTTTTTATGCTAATTTACCCTTTTTCCGATAATTCAACATTTTTTGCACTCATTCAAACTTTTTCAGCCTAATTCAGCAAAAACGTGCTGTTTTTTGTGTGTGTAAATTTCTTTTCTGATAATTTGTGCTAATTGAGCAAACATGAGTTGTTTCAGCTTTCTTTTGCTACTTTAAGCTTGTTCCAACTTTTCAGCTAATTTCGGCTGTTTTTAGACAAATTTGTTTTTCATAGTAATTTCTGCTCGTTTCAGCCTAATTAACTTTCCTCTGCTAACTTAAGCTCGTTATGCTCCTTTCAAGTTATTTCTGCTCCTTTCAGCTACTATTTAGCTGTTTTTATGCTAATTTACCCTTTTTCAGTTAATTCCACATTTTTGGGCTTATTTCAGCTTTGTCAATTTTCATCAAATTTACTAATTTTTATGCTAATTTCTGCTTATTTATAGCTAATTTAGCAACTGTGTTCTTTCTGCATTCTATCAACTTTGGCTTCTTCCATTTCAGCTACATTTCAGCACGTTTTTAGCTAATTTCGGCGGTTTTTTGGACAAATTTGTTTTTCATAGTAATTTCTGCTCGTTTCAGCCTACAGTAATTAACTTTCCTCTGCTAATTTAAGCTCGTTATGCTCCTTTCAAGTTATTTCTGCTCCTTTCAGCTACTATTTTGCAGTTTTTAAGAACCTCCTCTTTTCCTCCTCAACAATCCAGGACATCCAGTTATGTCACATGGAACTACGGTACTCAAAATACAATTTGATTCAATTAATATCTGTTTACTTTGAGCTCCAGCAGGGAGAGGGGGGGGTGGGGGTGTGATAGTAAACTTTGCTCAGCCTAAACCAGTGTTGATCCACAGAAGAAAGTAACCAGGACGACCGTTATTTGGATTTAATTCTATGGATTATCCCCTGTCCCAGTTAACGGTGTTTACTGCAGGCGAGGCCGCTTCAGACGACCTTCAGACGACCTTCAGACGACCTTACTACTGACAGGCGGGAAAACGAAGGCACCTTCCATCTAGGGCAGGGCCATATCATATCGTTCCCGGTTATACCGGTATAAAAAGCTTGCCCGGGCAAAAAAGTTATATCATGATATGCTAATTTCATGATGTAATACGTCGGGGCGCCCCGCCCCCTTAACATCCGAGCGCTTCAAAAGACCAAACCGAGCTGCGCACCTCCCTCCACCTGTCGGTACTGGTGTAACGCTAGCTAAAATGCTAAAAACAAACAACGCGTCTCAGCTGTCTCTCCCCCTGCTTAGACTGCACAGGTACAGAGAGCTCGTCTCCCCCCCCCCCCCCGCGCTGCTCAGCGTGTGCGGGCTTCGTCTCTCCCTCGCTGTCTGTACACACGCGCGGCTCAGCTGTCTCACACAGTCGTTCCAGAGGCAGGTTACAGATTTTAAGATTCATTTTATTTAGTTGTTAGTTGTTTTAGGAAACTACACCTGCACTTTAGTTTTTGTGGTGGATTTTGTTGATCTATATTTTGTGCAGACTTTTTCAATCTAAATAACAGATTTTTTTTATATACTTGGAGACTGAATACTTTACTAAATAAAGTAATTTCAGTAAAATTACCCTTTGTTGTTTTTTAAAAATTTATATAACACTGCAAAGCAACATGTAAAGTTAATTTTGTCAAATAAATCAATTTTATTTTATTTATTTTTGGTTATATCACGAAATTTATCGTTATCGTGATAATGCTCTGAAATATCACAATATAATTTTTGAGCCATATCGCCCACCCCTACTTCCATCCCCTAAGAACCAGACACGAATGAAACAAGGTCCTTAATGAGAGGAGGGCTCATGGTTAAATGGTGAAGAAATGAACAAAAAGAATGACGATTAAGATGGCGTCCATTCTTTTTTTTTAATGGTTTTTCAAACTGGGACAACTTTAATTGGATTGACACTTTGGATACAGACGATTTAATAAATTTGCTATGATATAAACTGCCCACAAGGGGGCAGTGTGATTAAAATCACACACACAAAAAAAAAACTTTCTGGAAAGCACTCAAACACATAAGGGTTCCCAACACTGGCCCTTGAGGAACACCATCCTGTATGTTTTAGTTGTTTCTCTGCTGTTTTATGCTAATTTTAGCCTTTTCAAATAATTCAACATTTTTTGCACTCAAACTTTTTCAGCCTAATTCAGCAAAAATGTGCTCTCTGCACTTCCTTCTGCCAATTCCAGCTTATTTCTGCTTTTTTTAGCTACTACTCAGCTGTATTTGTGTGTGTGTAAATTTATGCTTTTTTCTGATAATTTGTGCTCATTTCTGCTTCTTTCAGTCTAATTGAGCAAACATGAGTTGTTTCAGCTTTCTTCTACTACTTTAAGCTTGTTCCAACTTTTCAGCTAATTTCAGCTGTTTTTAGACAAATTCGTTTTTCATAGTAATTTCTGCTCGTTTCAGCCTAATTTACTTTCCTCTGCTAATTTAAGCTTGTTATGCTCAATTTATTTCAGCTCCTTTCAGCTACTATTTAGCTGTTTTTATGCTAATTTACCCCTTTTCAGACAATTCCACATTTTTGGGGCTTATTTCAGCTTTTTTTGTGTGTGTAAATGTACAAATTTTAATGCTACTTTCTGCTTATTTAAAGCTAATTTAACAACTGTGTTCTTTCTGCATTCTACCAACTTTGGTTTCTTTTTCCATTTCAGCTACATTTCAGCACGTTTTTAGCTAATTTCGGCTGTTTTTAGACAAATTCGTTTTTTTCATCGTAATTTCTGCTCCTTTCAGCCTATTTAACTGTCCTCTGCTAATTTAAGCTCCTTCCAAGTTATTTATGCTCATTTCAGCTACTATTCAGCTGTTTTTCTGCTAATTTACCCTTTTTCAGACAATTCCACATTTTTGGGGCTTATTTCAGCTTTTTTTGTGTGTGTAAATGTACAAATTTTTATGCTAATTTCTGCTTATTTAAAGCTAATTTAGCAACTGTGTTCTTTCTGCATTCTATCAACTTTGGCTTCTTCCATTTCAGCTACATTTCAGCACGTTTTTAGCTAATTTTGGCTGTTTTTAGACAAATTCGTTTTTCAAAGTAATTTCTACTCGTTTCAGCCTAATTAACTTTCCTCTGCTAATTTAAGCTCGTTAGGCTCCTTTCAAGTTATTTCTGCTCCTTTCAGCTACTATTTAGCCGTTTTATGCTAATTTACCCTTTTAAGTTAATTCCACATTTTTGGGCTTATTTCAGCTTTGTCAATTTTTAGCAAATTTACTAATTTTTATGCTAATTTCAGCTTATTTATAGCTAATTTATCAAATGTGTTCTTTCTGCATTCTATCAACTTTGGCTTCTTCCATTTTAGCTACATTTCAGCACGTTTTAAGCTAATTTCGGCTGTTTTTCAGCAATAAGCATGCACACTGTATCTTTGCAGGAAATGTAGTTTCTCTAGTTAAATTTGACACCCGTGATTTATGGCGGTTTTCAAACCAAGTATGCAGAAAAGAAAAGTTATAAAAGACGGTTGGACGGAGGGGTTGCTACGTTGGAAGAAAAACGTGCCTTTCTTCATTAATTAAAAAAAAAATCTTAGAAAGCTTGATTGCCATTTTTAATAAAAGCTGTTTAACTTGGAGGAATATTCTGTTGATGTTTCTGAATACGGAGGATTTTCTTGCTGTAGCACCTTCTCTGCAGAAAACGGGCAGAAGCAGGTAATCAAATCGCCGTTTCATCTCCGTCCAGCTTCAAAGGAGGAGCTGCACGTGCCAATCACTTCCACTTCCTCCGACCTCCGGGGACTCGCTTTCATTAAAAAATAAATAAAAATAAAAATAATAATAATATTAATAGAATTTAAAAAAAACGCGGGAGCTCAAATCTCATTACGAGCCGCAAACAAAGAGGAAGTTGGCCCGAGGAAAATTGTTTCATTACGAGGAGCGGCGCGGCGGAGGAACGTTGTGAGCACGGAGCGCTCGCAGCGACGGCGGATCGCGTCTCTTCTCGTGTAGATCTCCGTGGATGTACCTGCGTACTGTTGGCCCGGGTGCTGCTGGGAGACGCAGGGCGAGGAGGTCGGAGGAAACTCCATCATCGGGGCGGGCAGGAAACTTACGGTCGAACTGTGGAAGAACACAAACAAAATGAGCTTCAACCCCAGGAGCACCGCTGCCGGTTCTGAAAACAAGTTGAATAGATTAAAAAGCCGGTCGTTCATCTCATGCACACTTAGAGACGACACAAGGCCGAGGATAAAAAAGTAAAATCTGAGTCCATCTGGAGAGCTGGGCTCGGCGAGCAGCTCGCCTGGAGGGACTCGCCTCCAGCTGGTGGAGGAGCAGGCCGAGCCCCTCGTGGGAAAACATCGAGCCGTCGGCGTATAAATCATCTCCTCGCTAATAACGCAGGCTCGCCTCGCAGCTGGGACAGGAAGTGACCTCGCCGGTCTTTGTTCTCCCGCAGGCGAAGACTAACGATGTGCACGGGTCTGCGTGCACGAACGTCCCACTGACGCTCCAAACGGACGACGCGCTTCGTGTTCAACGAGAGGCGGTGCGCCAAGTCCAGAGAATTATTTTACACAAGTCGACGTTTTGTACACGTTTTCACTTTCAAGTGTTGCCCCTAACATTATACAAGCAGGGTGCCCCGTCCCGTCAACAGAGCCGAGAGTCCCGCCTATCAACAATGTAGCACAAGGCGCAGAACAAAAATGCCACTGACATACAGCTCTTTTCTGAACCCCGAACCCGGCAACGTAGAGCTAACTAGCAGGCAGGCAACACAGACGTGACTCCCCTCCATAGATAAAAACTGGCAACAACGTAGCGCTACGCTAATGGGCGGGCAACGCAGAGGTGACTCCCCCCATAGATAAAAACTGACAGCAACGTAGCGCTACGCTAGTGGGCGGGCAATACAGACGTGAATCCTCCTATAGATAAAAATTGGCAGCAACTTAGCGCTACGCTAGTGGGTGGGCAATACAGACGTGACTCCTCCCATAGATAAAAATTGGCAGCAACGTAGCGCTATGCTAGTGGGTGGGCAATACAGACGTGACTCCTCCCATAGATAAAAATTGGTAGCAACGTAACGCTACACTAGTGGGTGGGCAACACAGACGTGACTCCTTCCCTCATAGATAAAAACTGGCAGCAACGTAGTGCTAAGCTACTGGGTGGGCAACACAGACATGACTCCTCCCCTCAGATAAAAACTGGCAACAACGTAGCGCTACGCTAGTGGGCGGGCAACACAGACGTGACTCCTCCCATAGATAAAAATTGGCAGCAACGTAACGCTACGCTAGTGGATGGGCAACACAGAAATGACTCCCCTCTATAGATAAAAATTGGCAGCAACGTAACGCTACGCTAGTGGGTGGGCAACACAGACATGACTCCCCTCCATAGATACAAACTGGCAGCAACGTAGCGCTACGCTAGTGGGTGGGTAACACAGATGTGACTTCCCTCTATAGATAAAAATTGGCAGCAACGTAACGCTACGCTAGTGTGTGGGCAACACAGACATGACTCCCCCCCCTCCATAGATAAAAACTGGCAGCAACGTAACGCTATGCTAGTGGGTGGGCAACACAGACATGACTCCCCTCCATAGATACAAACTGGCAGCAACGTAGCGCTACGCTAGTGGGTGGGTAACACAGATGTGACTTCCCTCTATAGATAAAAATTGGCAGCAACGTAGCGCTTAGCTAATGGGCTGGCAACACAGACATGACTCCCCCCCTCCATAGATAAAAACTGGCAGCAACGTAGCACTACGCTAGTGGGTGGGCAACACAGATGTGACTCCCCTCTATAGATAAAAATTGGCAGCAACGTAGCGCTTAGCTAATGGGCTGGCAACACAGACATGACTCCCCCCCTCCATAGATAAAAACTGGCAGCAACGTAGCACTACGCTAGTGGGTGGGCAACACAGATGTGACTCCCCTCTATAGATAAAAACTGGCAGCAACGTAGTGCTAAGCTAGTGGGCGGGCAACACAGACATGACTCCTCCCCTCATAGATAAAAACTGGTAGCAACGTAGTGCTAAGCTAGTGGGCGGGCAATACAGACGTGACTCCTCCCATAGATAAAAATTGGCAGCAACGTAGCGCTACGCTAGTGGATGGGCAACACAGATGTGACTCCCTAGATAAAAATTGGCAGCAACGTAACGCTATGCTAGTGGGTGGGCAACACAGACATGACTCCCCTCCATAGATAAAAACTGGCAGCAATGTAGCGCTACGCTAGTAGGTGGGTAACACAGATGTGACTCCCCTCTATAGATAAAAATTGGCAGCAACGTAACGCTACGCTAGTGGGTGGGCCACACAGACGTGACTCCCCCCTCATAGATAAAAACTGGCAGCAACATAGTGCTAAGCTAGTGGGCGGGCAACACAGATGTGACTCCTCCCATCATAGATAAAAAACTGGCAGCAACGTAGTGCTAAGCTAGCAGGTGGGAGACACCAACATGACTACGTCCTGTCCTCCTCCACTCCCTGCCCCACCATTTGTTGAGAAGTGCCAGTGTTGATTGAATTGTATTACGCCCTGCACTACACAAACGCGCTACTCCACCCCTCCACATTGACAAAAATAAAATATGACGAGCGCCCCACCAAAGGAACTTAGGAAACACTGCTTCCATTAACTTCTTTAAATGACAGCGCAAATTAATCAATATTTCAAAATAATATAAATGCACAGGATTTAGCACAATGGCTAATTTTCCTCCGTTGTCCTGTTTTAGGCTTACCATACGAGGTATCCAAGGCTAAATTATCAAAAAAGTAGATCCGATAATGTTAAAGTATTGACAGCCACACAGATTGTAGTATTTTATATCATAAAGAGGAACTTATCGTGCTGTAAAATAACGTAAACTGTGAATAGGATCATTAGACGACGTCTTTACGAACTTGTTTTTACGCAATTCGTCTTTACGGCAAAAATCTATACATCACGTTTTTGCACTGCAGCCTGAGCTCCCTTGTTTAGCGCTAGTCGCAAATGAACAAAAACGCTGTAATGCTCACGCCTCACCACCAGGTGGTGAGGTTGTCCATGATACCATTATCAAAATACAGAAAAACTACTTTCTTGGATACCTTAAAGAGTTTTCGGGAACAACCACGAGACGTCGCAACGAACTGCGACGCCACAGGCCTAGCTGAGGACACAACGCTTCTCGCTCTGCCTTCGTCTAAACACAGTCTTTACAGTCTGTTTGGGTGGGTCTTTAAATGCAGTATGTGGAAACATACCTCATGGTGGTGTGCTGGGTGGGGGGAAGCAAGCTGTAGCAGGGCTGCACACCAGAAACAGTCATTGGACCCTGTCCCGGCTGGCAGGACATGAACACTGGCTGCTGGTACGTTTGCTGCGGGACAGAAACCTGCTGCAGGAAAAACAAAGTTTGTGCTACTGATTCTAAATACTGGTGAGTGCAGACATTGAATGTTGTTCATCTGTTTTGGCACGGGTAATATTTTGCCGCACCATCATCAATGTACCTGGTAAGATGGCATTGGCGGGTACTGGACCATCATGCCTTGCATCTGGCTGGCCATATTGCTTTGCTGGTTGCCAGTGAGAGCGAGGTTAGGTGTTGGCTGCACGCCCACTATGGTCTGGTAGCTGGACGCTGGGTTTGGCATCACGGCTTGGTGCACTGAGGGAACACGAGAAAGAAACAAACTGAAGCACCGAAATTTACTAAAGTGTAAAAAAAAAATTTTTTTTGAAAAAGTTTATGCAAGACAATCAGAAAACTAATTTCTCATGTTTACCATAACACAGCTGTTACAACAGATTTCTAGTTTTCTACAGAACCTCGTTTCCTACAAGTCACTAGTGCTTACAAAGGAATCCTAGTGTTTGTTGCAGATTCTTAATGTTTATCAAAGATTCCTAGTGTTTATTACATATGTCTAGTGTTAATTACAGACACCAAGGGTTTATTACATGTCTAGTGTTTATTACAGACGCCTAGAGTTTATTACAGACGCCTAGTGTTAATTACAGATGCCAAGGGTTTATTACAGACTCCTAGTGTTTATTACATATGTCTAGTGTTTATGACAGACGCCTAGTGTTTTATTACATACACCTAGGGTTTATTACAGACTCCTAGTGTTTATTACAGACACCTAGGGTCCATTACAGGCTCCTAGCATTTTGTTACAGGCTTCTAGTATTTATTACAGACGTTTCGTGTTTATTACAGACGCCAAGTGTTTATTACATATGTCTAGTGTTTATTGTAGACTCCTAGTGTTTATTACAGACGTCTAGTGTTTATTACAGACGTCTAGTGTTTACTACAGACGTCTAGTGTTTATTACAGACGTCTAGTGTTTATTACAGACGTCTAGTGTTTATTACAGACATCTAGTGTTTATTGTAGACTCCTAGTGTTTACTACAGATACCTTTTTTTTATTACAGACGTCTAGTGTTTATTACATATGTAGTGTTTATTACAGACTCCTAGTGTTTACTACAGATACCTTTTTTATTACAGATGCCTAGTGTTTTATTACAGATGCCTAGTGTTTTACTACAGACTCCTAGTGTTTATTACAGATGCCTATTTTTATTACAGACGCCTAGTGTTTTATTACAGATGCCTAGTGTTTTATTACAGACGCCTAGTGTTTTATTACAGATGCCTAGTGTTTTATTATTAGATGCCTAGGGTTCATTACAGATGCCTAGGGTTTATTACAGATGCCTAGGGTTTATTACAGATGCCTAGGGTTTATTACGGACTCCTAGTGTTTATTACAGACTCCTAGTGTTTATTATATATGTCTAGTGTTTATTACAGACGTCTAGTGTTTATTACAGGCTCCTAGTGTTTATTAAAGACTCTCAGAGTTTATTACATATGTCTAATGTTTATTACAGATGCCTATTTTTTTATTACAGTCTGGTGTTTATTACAGATGTCTGGTGTTTATTACATATGTCTAGTGTTTATTACATATGTCTAGTGTTTATTACAGATGCCTATTTTTATTACATATGTCTAGTGTTTATTACATATGTCTAGTGTTTATTACAGATGTCTAGTGTTTATTACAGACGTCTAGTGTTTATTACAGACGTCTAGTGTTTATTACAGACGTCTAGTGTTTATTACAGGCGTCTAGTGTTTATTACAGGCGTCTAGTGTTTATTACAGAAGGCTAGTGTTTATTACAGAAGTCTGGTGTTTATCACAGATGCCTGGTGTTTATCACAGACGTCTGGTGTTTATCACAGACGTCTAATGTACATTACAGACTCCTAGTAGAGCTGTCATCGGGCCGGAAATCCACGGCCCTACCCTACCCGAGCCCTAAGTTTAATTACCCAAGCCCGAGGGAGCCCGCTGATTTCCTAGAAATCACCGCCCGACCCGACCCTACCCGATTAAAAAAAAAAACAACAACAACAAAAAAAAAAAAAAACACTACGTTTATTTATTAAGCTTTTACTGCGTTCTCCCACTCAGCAAAAGAACTTGATGTTGTTCTTCTTTGTTTTGATGGAGGAGGAGGAGGTGTGAGCGCGCTGCTCGCAGTTTGCTGTTGAAGCTTCAGGAATGTCAGGAATGCGGCAACTTGTTCCGCCGCAGAGAGCAGTGTGCGGACGTGAGCGTGCACCTGACGCACGTCAGCTGGTGACATAATTTTGAGCTCGTTAAAGTTAGGCCACAGAAATAATGCAACTCTCTGCAAGTCGTGGATAATAATTTTGCGCTCCAGCACTTCTGCATGTCTGCGGCGCAGAAACACCTGCTGCGGAGAGTCTGTGTGAGGACTGGCAGTGTTGCTTCAGTTTCTCATTCCAGAGACAAACCAGGTTGGTGGGATATTTGTCACCCTCCAGTTCTCTCTGTGCACGGTAAAATGGTTCGAGAAATGTCACTAAAAAGTCCAGCATGTCGGGGGAGACGCTGTCAGGCGCGCGCCGCGCGCCTGCTCTCTGGCTGAGTTGCCAATTTAGTGGCTGCGCGCTGCGGTTTTCACCATCTAAATTCACTCTATTAATTATTTCCTCATCAATAAACTTACTGCCTTATATTCTTTACAAGCAGATTAAAACAATTTTATATTGTGTGCATTTTTATTTAGTTTTGTTTGTGCTGTATGATTAAAAAAACCACATCAAAGCCCGAGCCCGACCCGCGGCCCGCCAATCAAACGCAAAAATATGGCCCGAGCCCGACCCGAAGTCGGGTAGGGCTCGGGTAGGGTCGGGCTCGGGCAAAGAAACGACACCTCTAACTCCTAGTGTTTATTACAGACTCCTAGTGTTTATTACAGACTCCTAGTGTTTATTACAGATGTCTGGTGTTTATTACAGATGTCTGGTGGTGTTTATTATGGATGTCTGGTGGTGTTTATTACGGATGTCTGGTGGTGTTTATTACGGATGTCTGGTGTTTATTACAGATGTCTGGTGTTTATTACAGATGTCTGGTGTTTATTACAGATGCCTGGTGTTTATTACAGATGCCTGGTGTTTATTACAGATGCCTGGTGTTTATTACAGATGTCTGGTGTTTATTACAGATGTCTGGTGTTTATTACAGATGTCTGGTGTTTATTACAGATGTCTGGTGTTTATTACAGATGTCTGGTGTTTATTACAGATGTGTAGTGCTTATTACAGATGTGTAGTGCTTATTACAGACACCTAGTGTTTATTACAGACACCTAGTGTTTATTACAGACACCTAGTGTTTATTACAGACACCTAGTGTTTATTACAGACACCTAGTGTTTATTACAGACACCTAGTGTTTATTACAGACACCTAGTGTTTATTACAGACACCTAGTGCTTATTACAGACACCTAATGCTTCTTACAGACACCTAGTGTTTATTACAGACACCTAGTGTTTATTACAGACACCTAGTGTTTATTACAGACACCTAGTGTTTATTACAGACACCTAGTGTTTAGTACAGACTCCTAGGGTTTATTAGGGACCCCAAGTATTTATTACAATTTCTAGTGTTTTATCACATGTTCCTAGTATTTTGTAAATCACAGATTCCTAGTGCTCGTCATGGAACCCTAGTATTTATTACAGGTTTCTAGTGTTTATTAAGAAACCCTAGTATTTATTATGTTTCTCGTGTTTATTACAGTTTACATTCCATATGAAATTACAGACTCCTAGTGTTCATCACAGATTGCTAGTGTTTATCAAGGAATCCTCATATTTATTACAGGTTTCTAATGTTTATCACAGATTCCTAGAGCTTATCACAAAGCCATAGTGTTTAATCAGAGTCCTAGTGTTCATTACAGATTCCTAGTGTTTATTAAGAAACCCTAGTATTTTATTATTTTTCTAGTGTTTATTACAGATTACAATACATATTAAATTACAGACACCTAGTGTTTATTACAGCCGCATAGTGTTTATTAAGAACCACAAGTATTTATTACATATTCCTTGTGTTTTATCACATATTCCTAGTGGTTATTCAGGAACCCTAGTGTTTATTACAGATTCCTCTTTTTATTTTTCATACAAATTCCTGATAGTCACAATGGTTTTCACAGAAGTTCATTAGGATATTTAGTTTTCGATATACATTAATTATAAACTCTTTAAAGAACCTGAGGACACGGCCGCGTGAGAACACAAGTTGTTGTTGAGCCGTTGCTGCTAAGCAGGTTGGGAATAAATGAGAAAGTCAATATATTTGATTTAGCCCGCGGTGGCCAGAACCTGCATCTGAGAAGTGGAGCCGATCCTCAACAGGGAATTTAAAAATAAAAAAACCTCTTCAAAAAGACGGTTCATTCCAACACCACCTATTAAAAACCTATTTGGACTGGGTCGAAGACAGCGACGCACAAAGTCACAGACAAAATGGACCAAAATGGTGACGCCTTATTCTAACAGGAGGCTGGGGGTAATATAAGACGCTCAAATGTCAAGGGGACAAAGAGACGTATAAGGAATACTTTTTTTTCCCCTTTCCGTACGTATTCATAGATATCCAGGTGACAAAAAGAGAGGGCGTCCTTTTGTCAAGGTGTCTTTACAGTCCACCGCTCTGGGAGAAAAGTACAACGAGACAATGAAGGAGCCCCGCGAGGAACCGGGCCGGCAGGACTATTTTTATCCACCCTCGCCTCCAACCTTCACTCACAACCCATGCATGAAATGACCAGAACATCAGAAGTATTATTCCATTCCTGCGGGCAGCAGATGAGGGGCGACTTGGGACTTCTTTACTTTCATAAAACCACAACTTCCACATCGGTGGCCGTCCATCGTCAAACCGAATACGTTTCCGTCAGCGATCGTTTCCAACGTTCTTTTTGGCTCAATGACGTAAAAAACCCGGTACTTCCTGCAGGTGAGAAACGAGGAGCTGGAAAAGAGACCGGTTCACTGTGAGATTCATAGAGGCCTCTCAGACAGCGTCCCGGCCCCGCATCCCGCCACCCAGGCTCCACAG
Organism: Garcialebias charrua; assembly: GCA_038048925.1. NCBI lineage: Eukaryota > Metazoa > Chordata > Actinopteri > Cyprinodontiformes > Rivulidae > Garcialebias > Garcialebias charrua. The sequence continues at coordinate 33,281 of JBBPBX010008532.1, read as the reverse complement.
GGCTTCGTTCTTGGCAAAAACAGTTTAGAGCCGAAGACAAAAGGCGGACAACATCTCAGGGCAGACTGCAGTCCCGATGGAACAAGTCGTGTCAACCGAAGCAACTACGGTACAACAAAATGAATGGCTCAATAAAAGACAGGCACGTTTTTGGCTCTTGTCAATGAGCTTTCTATACCTGGGGTGCTTTTTTTCAGTACAACACCAGCAGACACCAAATAAAACTTGTGCTAGCTTTAAAAACAACAGTTTTTAAAGTAAAAGAAATACCTAGAAACCTCCATTATCTTTCAAAGCCTTGGTGCATGCTCAATAATCCAGGTAATAATAATAATAATAATTAATTCAATTTATAACGCACTTTTCATTACAGAAAATCTCAAAGTGCTACACATATATTGAATGCTACACACATTCATAAACCGGTGGCGGCAGACTACCATGCAAGGTGCTTTCCAGTCCTACCGGGAGCAACTCAGGGTTAAGTGTCTTGCCCAAGGACACAACGACACAGGGTGCGGGTCCCGGGAGTCGAACCGCCAACTTTCCGATCGGGAGACGACTGCCATTACCACTACACCACGGCCGCCCCGTAGAAAAATCTAACAAAGTTAAGTCAGGTCCTCTGGACGGAAAGTAAAAGAAGTAGGGTAGGGGGGTCTGGGGGTCCTCCCCCAGAAAATTTTGAATACATTAGATGCAATTTCCTGTATTTTGGTGTATTTTTCCGGGTTGTTAAACATCTGCGTTTACCTACCGGTACATTTGTAAAAACTTGCACCCCCCCCACCCCCCGGACGGTTCCGAGCCAACTCTTCTCCGATGAATTCACTCTCCGACTCCACATGTGTAACCTCCAGGCACTCACCCCCACTAAAGGGGCAGATGATGGTGATGATATGAAGTCGTAAGTGTGGCTGTTGTGTTTAAAATTAGTGTTTATGCAATTATTTTCAGTTTACATATCCACTATAAGTTGTATTTGTTCAAGCCAGTCATATTTGTTCAGAACTTTATTATTCGTAAACCTGACATTGCCGGATCCAAGCAAACAGTTTCTGGAATGCACCTTGTCAAAAGAGTTCACGGATCCTGTTCCGGCAGGATCCGGCTCAAATTAAGTCCTGATCAAGACAAATTAGTTTCATTTTAAACTCTGGCGACGCGACCAGTACGTTGCTCAGCCGTCATCTGGACGTTTTAAACTCCACCACGCGTTCTTACATCAGTTTAAAAACAGTCACGTTCGTCTTAAAGTGATCCCAAAAGACAAACGATGTAAAAATGGCCACGCCCGAAGCCGCGGAGGGGTCGACTGACTGATGCTATTAGATTCAGATTCAGATTCTGTTTATTATCGCCATTGTCAATGAACAGGATTCACAGACTAGGAATTTGCTTCGGCATAATGGTTAATTACAAACGCCGACAGCGAGTGCCTACGACGCCACTCCAGAACCTCCGCTGACGCCTTCACGTGACGATACGTCTGCGCTCCTTTAATTAACGCAAAAGGAAATAAAGGAAACGAGGCTCCGCCCCCCCCGTCACCCGGAGAAATAATTGCTGTTCTTTGCCTTTGTAGGTCAGCTTCATTTGTCCGCTCCCTACTCCCTGGTTCTCCAGCAGGGACGACACATTCGCAGCCTGGAGATGACAGAATAGTGCCGCAGCCACTTTACACAGACGTATGTGCACCAGTGTGTGTGTGCGTGCAGTTAAGGAACAGTGTGAGAGGATAAACAAACGAGGAACTAACAATTTCAACTCCCGCGGCGAGGGAGAGGAAACAAAAGAGAATAATGTGGTCGAAAACACTCGTCCTTCAGCAGGTGGAGGAGCCGAAACGTTCAGTCGAGGAGCCGAGGGGCGCACCGCCACGCGACACGAGGCAGCTTCTCTCTGAACGACACAAAGCGAGACAGACGTCGGTCTTATTAAACCTTCCTTTGATCCGTCTTCTTTTTGTTTCAACTCAAAGCTTCGAGGCGTTCATAGATCTAGTCTTGGACTGAAAAGCGACGCCCAGGTGACTTTAAACCAGGGGTGTCCAGACTTTTTCTTCTGTGGGCCAAAACTATCAAGATGAAAAGACTCGTGGGCCACCAAAATGTGAATTTAACTCAACGAGTTCACTAAGAAAAAGTGTTAAATTGTTGTAAACCCTCATAACTAATGTTTTTTATTAAAAAGGATTTGATTATTTGGTCTATGTTTGTTGTTTTCTTGTGTTTGGAAAGTTCATTGTAGTCTGTTCTCAGCAACAAAAGCATAATTTAACCTACCGTATTTTCCGCCTGATAGGTTGCACCTCTCTATAAGTCGCTTTGTCCAATTATTGGCAATAAATTGGAAAAATCCATAAACATGTCGCACCTTTATTTAAGTTGCATCTATTATGCGTCACCGCTACGACGCGTCAGCGCCTCATTTGCCCTGCTGAAAATGGCGGCCACAGAAGCATGCACGGAAGGACTTTTAACAAGATTAACACGGTAAAAACAATTATTTGTCTGCTGAAAATTATAGCAAAGATGTGTCTTAGCTTAACCGTTCCTTAATAAATTCACGTAATGGTCAAATCTGCTGGATTTAAATTGTTTCGCTTTGACGTCTTCCAAACGGTCGCACGCGCTGCGAAAATAAATTGTAAATAAATCAAATTTTAGCTCAAACAATTTCAACAGCTAACAGTTTGTAAATGAGCACCAAGTAATTACTTTCTGTAAGTTTGATAAATATCTGTCCTGTAGTTCATGAGTTATTCAGATAAATACTGCACCCCTAGCGGCCGAAAGTGGTACTGCACCATTTTTTGCCAAAACGAAAAACGGTCATATCTGAGCCAAAAATTGGTCTAAAAATATGGGAAGAAATCCATAAACAAGTCTCACCTGTCTATAAGTTGCAGGGCATGCAAATTAGGCAAAAAGGTGCAACTTGTAGACCGGAAAATAAAGTTAAAGTCCTTTTAAAAGGGTTTCAATCAGCCATTTTTAGATGCACAATAATGGATTTTTGGCCGATATCCGATATGTTAAAACTTATTTAGCCGATAACGATACCAATACAGATATTTCCCCCTAGATCTGGACTACATAACTTTATCTGCTGTGGAATTAAAATACATTATTCTGCATGGTCTTTATCAATTTGGCCTGCTACCAAATGCAGATGCCAAAAAGAGAGCTGAAAATGTTGCAACACTTCACCTTGGATTATGTTTAAAGAGGGGCTAACCTCAAAATTAACTTTTTTTAGCTGATAAACTCCCTAGAATGTGTCTCAAATGTTGTATAGCACTATGTCTGTGTTAATCTTCATACATTTGTGCGTATTAGTTTAAATCTGCAATATTTGGTCTAAAAACGTGTTTACGGTAGCCCTATGGGTTGAACAGAGGAATTGCACCTTGATTCTTGTTGGTCAAGGATTCTCACTGTGACGTGTTTTTTCACTCTGTCGTCACGAAAGTGGTTCAAGCAGAGCCAATCCCCTGCAGTTCATACCTTATATGGAAGTGGTACATTATTGTATTCGTTTCTTATGGTGCCAAGTTGGGCAATGGTATTTTTTTTATTTAGGCGTTTTGTTTTGGATAGATCGGGTGAGGATAGATATATACATCTACATAATTATTCTTTGTTGTTGCTTGCTGTAAGTTGTTTGCTAGAGTTTTAGTTTGTTTTAGTTTGTTGCTAGAGGGGGCGTGAACGTAGCACAACCACCCACCTCCTCCCCTCCTTGTCTCTCGACACTCCCATTTTCATGAGGGATTTTGAATCTTGTCTGGAGGCGGGGCTACCATTTCACAGTGGGTTGAGTGCCACTTTAAATGTATTCCATAGGTAGGCACATGTGACGTCATAACTTTGTGCTGGCACTAGGGGTGCACTGATTGCAGTTTTCTGGCCGATCTTCAGTTTCTAAAAAGTCTGACATGCCGATTACGCGTTTGACCGATACCAATTTTGCTTTCTAAGCGACACAGTCAGGTGTTATAAGGTCCCAATGGACCCTTCAATTTTCCAATTTTATTTTGTTGAAAAACACACCCTTGAGCAATATCCTAGCTGTCCACGAGGTAGTGCACTGAAATATAAATGGAAGTTGGAACCTAGACAATTGTTAAAACTACAAAAAAAATAAATATAAAAATGTTAAATTGGTTTCTCGTGTAAGTATCGGCCGATCTCCCAAAATTAAAGAAATCGGGACCGACAAATCGGTAAATCTCAGGTAAATCGATAAATCGACAGCCAAATTATCGGTGCACCCCTAGCTTGCGCTGCAGGCATCCTTGTCACTGGGTTGTCATTAAAAAACAGTGCCTTTTATATTGGAGTTATTTAGATGGAATGGCCAATGTCCGATATTTAACTTTATCGCTAATAACAGCCGATACCAATACTATGCCGATAATGTTGTCCCTCCCTAGTCTTTTGGACCATGGACGGTCCGAAAGGCTGATCGAATTTCTGAAAAATCATCCAGATGTCAGTCGCTACAACAGATTCATAAAGGTTTGATAAAGTTGATCAACTCGTATGCAGATGATAACACGTTATATTCATTTAAAAATGCCCAGTTTCCCTCTTGATTAATTTATCAACAAATATTTAGCCAAGTTTTATGAATCATTATCCCAAAAGTCTCCTTTCTGGTAGAAATCAATGAAGGTGCTTTTGCACCATGAAGTGAACATAAAAAAGGGTTGTATTTTGATTAATATTGATCATTTTGAAAATATCGTTTTTCATCAGTTTTTTTGTTAAACCTAAATATTATATACATATATATACATATATATACATATACATATATATATATACATATATATATACATATATATATATATATATATATATACATATAT
>JBBPBX010008531.1:35335-62299 GCA_038048925.1 Garcialebias charrua | reverse complement strand
TAAGATTCATAACTGGCTGTGATTATCGTACCCACCACTGCACCCTGTATTCACTGGTTAACTGGACATCATTAACCTCACGCAGACTCTTCCACTGGTACATTTTCATCTTTAAATCACTTCTTGGTCTCCTCCTACATGTCTCTGCGTGAGTGCAGCTACAGCGTGCGCTCTCAGGACATGATCACCTGCAGTGTTCCGTCAGTGAGGACTGAACTTGGAAAAAGGGCCTTCTCCTACTCTGCTCCTGCTTCCTGGAATATCTTACAAAAAGATCTGAAGCTCTCGGCCCTGACCTCTCTAAATGGTTTTAAGAATCTTTTGGAATCCTGGCAAAAACCATTGCAGATATGTTCTTGTTTTTGATTTTGTACATCTACCTTGTGGTGTTTTGCTAGTTTTGATACTTTGCATTTCACTTTGTATTTCTCTCTTATGTTTTTCTGTTGTTTGTTGTTTAAGGAAATTCTACCATTGCTGTTCATCATTCTTTAGTTTGTAGCAGGTCGCTTTTGTAAATGAGCCCTCGAGGCTCAATGAGATTTACATGACTAAATAAAGGTTGAATGAATGAATGAATGAATATGGCTCAAAAATGATTTCGTGATATTTCAGAGCATTATCACGATAACGATAAATTTCGTGATATAAAAAAAAAAAACAGAAATCAAATTTATTTATTTGACAAAATTAACTTAACATGTTGCTTTGCAGTATTATATAACATTTTAAAAAACAACAAGGGTTAATTTTACTGAAATTACTTTATTTAGTAAAGTATTCAGTTTCCAAGTATAAAAAAAAAAGATCTGTTATTTAGATTGAAAAAGTCTGCACAAAATATAGATCAACAAAATCCACCACAAAAACTAAAGTGCAGGTGTTGTTTCCTAAAACAACTATGTTACTCCTCTCGAGTTCAGTTATGGATCAACGTCGTTCTTGGGTTTTAACAGACATTTATTGTAGACAACTTAACTTAATGCCCCATAAATGCCGTCAGAACTAAAAAGAAACACAGACCTAAATTAGTTCACGGCAAATAAAGATTTACAGAAATAAAAGACAAATACTGTACTGTAAAAGACACAAATAAAACAATAAATCATACCTCATTGGCCACATTAACTCCAGAGGAATAAAGACGATTTTCTACAGCTTCTTCTTACAAAGAAACGTAAACCACCCCTTTGTCTTCAGGGGGAAACTTCTTGTACCGGTAGTAGTCTCTTCTGCAGTAACGGTTCTCTAACGGTTTCCATGGCAACTGTGTCAATCAATCTTACGCCAAGGGAAACAACGTGGCATGCGGAACAAAAGATACGTTCCCCCATACATTTCAATGCATTTTAACAGAAAAATGAACCTTAACAACATAAATTACTGAAAGTTGTTACTTATCGATTATTAAATGTTTTATATTAAACACTAATATTTATTGCTCTATTTAACTGAATATTGAATAATGCATAAAATGAGATCTGCCCTTGATGGCAGCTACACTCCCACCAAATCACTTGTGATTTCTATTATAAACTCTATTGTGAACTTGTGAGTGGGTCTATTCTGCCTCTAGCAGTGTAACTGTCTTATGAATAGGCCTGTCCAAATGTACTTGTTTAGTGAGTCTCTTTCCATGACAATCTAATACAGAGTCACTGATCAACTGCTGCACCTTGCGAACACATCCATCTTCACTTGGATACACCGCTGTGACCTTAGCGAGTTTCCACTTGTTTCTAGGCGCTGTGTCATCTTGCACGATCACTGTGTCGTTGACTTTAGCATTTCTCCTTGTTCTTTGCCATTTAGTCTTTGCTATAGTCTCACGTCTGAATTTCCTGCATTTCATACAGCTGTAGATATAGGAGCCTACTGCTCGACTACATCCAAGTATCCAAATGCCGTTTGCTCTTAGCTCATTTATTGTCATGCCTCGACCTTGATGTTTCACTCGTTGATGATAGTGATCAATCAGCAACCTTGTGACGTGGTTGTTCTTTGGTAAAATAGCTGGATACTTGACGTGTGGATATAACGTAGCTTGCTCTGATCTACCTCCCACTCGGAGGACGCCCTTGTGGTCCAGGAAGGGATTGAGCCGATAGAGTCTGTTTGTCTTGTCTTCAATTAACTCTTTTCGGGACTGAAGTTCCTTGATTTCTTTGGAGAAGACTGACCCTTGTACCATGGTTATGATTCTAAGTTCAGCTTCTTGTCTTCCTTCAAGACTTGTGGCTTCGTGGGTTTTTCTTTGCTTCTTCTTAAACTCTCTTCCAAATCTGATAAGTCTTGCAATAGCCTTGACTAGTTTTGACCAGCTGGAGAATTTCACAAAATGTTCTGCCAGAGAATTCACCCTTGATGACGTGTGGTGTACAACTACTTTGCGTACTTCTGGGTCCTCAGATTGAAGTTCTCCCACCTTAGCCTCTTCATTGGGAAGATCTTCTTGCCCGAGAAAACTTGTTGAAATGAAGCGTAAATCCTCTTGAGAGAGGTGAGAATCTTCCACTTTCTTTTCATTGAAATCAGCCTCAATCACTTTGATCGCATCTGATGGTGTGACAACTTCTTTGACTTGGGTGCGACAAACGTAGTGCACTTCTTTGACAATACTCCTGTGACTGCATCCAATAATGTCTCCATAGTTCACACAAGGATCAACACCTCCAACTATTGTCCAGCCGAGATCTGTCTTTTGGCCAAAAGGCTCATTGTCTTTTCCTGACACAACTGCTCTAGGTACCAGTGCTTGTGAACAGTTATAACCTATCAGCAGACCAACATCGCATTCAATTAGAGGTGCTATTTCATCAGCGAGGTGCTCCAAATGTGGCCATGCTCTCGCCGTCTTGGGTGTGGGAATATGGTTTAAATTGGCAGGGATGAACTCTCTTGTGTATGTAGTAGGAAGGGAGATTTTCTTTGATGAGTAGAAACCTCTGATTTGTAGCCCTGAGATCCTTTGACTTGGAACAACTTCCTCTTTGTATGACAATGTAGAGAGCTTTAACTTTACATCTCTCTTTTCTGTATCCAGAACGTCTGCCTTTTCTTGCAAAACAAATGTAGTGTCGCTCTGAGTGTCCAGAAGGGCGTATACTAGCATTTCTTGTTCTGGGTTGCTTACTGTGGATAACCAAACTGGAATCACTGTAGATGTGAGATCACTCTTGTCACCTTGGATCACACGGTTTGAGATTGCCTCACTTAAAGTTTCTTTACTTTGTTCTTTGGTTTGTTTGGTTTCCCTGGCTTCTTTCATCCCTTTAATTTCTCTTTGTTCTTTATCTCTGTCCTTATTTCTTTTGAATTCTTTGTCTCGTTCTTCATGTAGGCACGTTGGGTGTTTTCCCTTGCAGGTGTTACAGATATTCCTTCTTTCACATTTCTTGGACAGGTGTCCAAAGCTGAGACATCCAAAACACAGTCCTTTTAGCTTCACAAACTCCACTCTTTCAACTAGCGTCTTTTCCATAAACTTTCGACATGTGTGAATGTTGTGATTTAATTTTTCACAGAATACACATTTGTTTGTTTCTGTTTTCTCTTCTGAGCTGCTTGCAAACACCTTTGCTCCAACACTTTGAGCCTTTAAGGGTTTCAGCTTCTCTGAGTCATTTGCTTTAAGCGCATGTAGCGATGTCACTGGGTTGCACGCTATCTTGGCCTCTCTTGTGATAAAGTCAACAAAGTTGCTAAATGTTGGAAATGAACCATACTCCTCTTCAATCTGAATGACTTTTCTATTCCATCTTGCTGTAAGCCAATCAGGAAGCTTGCTGAGCATTCTCTGGTTCTCACTACAGTCATTTAGAACTTCAAGACTTGTTATCTGAGACATTGCTGCTTCACAGCTCCTGAGAAAGTCTGAGAACTCTCTTAGTTCAGTACTGTCCCTTGGTCCAATTTTCGGCCATGATGAAAGCTTATCTCTGAAGGCTTTGGCGATCATAAATGAACTTCCATATCTTTCCTCCAGAGTGTTCCAAGCTGTGTGGTATGCCAAATCTGTTTCCAGCAGGAAGTAACCTTCGATAGCCTTTCTTGCGGGACCACCAACATACTTTCGAAGGTAGTAAATCTTTTCACTTACTGGGATGTTCTTTCTTTCAATAAGCATTTGAAAAGAAATTTTCCAGTCCTTGTACTTGATAGGATCACCACTGAAAATAGCGGGTTCTGGAACTGGTAGACGGCTAACGTTAATGGACTCTGCTAAAACCTTAGCTAGTACCATTATTCCATCTTCTTGTGTGGCATAACTAGGTTGCTGACTTGAGGTGACTTGTGACCTAATAAATGGTTGTGCACTTGGATTGAGGTTTGAAGATGCAAGCTTTGGTTCAGGTTGGTTTATTGGATTTGATGTGATCCTTCTTGGTTTGCTCGTATCATGCAGAAGCCCTGATATTTCGTCATCTGAGTTGCATTCTTGCTCATACACTTTCAGCCGTGCTTTGGCAGCGTTCATTTGCTTTACAGTTTCTAAACGTTCAAGCTCTCTTCTCCTTTGCTCTAATGCTCTTTGAGTTTCTGCGTTCTCTGCTTCTTGTTTTGCAAGCCTTTCCTTGTTTTTTAATTCAAGCTCTTCGAGTTTCTTTCTTTCGGACTCCATTTCTTCCATCATCTTTAGAGTAGCTTCCATTGCAGCCAGTTCTGCTGCTGCTTCTTGCCTTTTGACAGACAGCTTGCTTGAGTAGCTTGAACGTGCACTTGGTTGTTTAGAACTTTGGGAGGCTCTTGAGGTGAACACAGAGCTAGCTTCGCTCCATCTCACCGATTCAGCATCACAGTCTTTTTGCATGGCTTTCTCACTGTTCATTGTTTACTTTGGGCCTTATTAATTCAGTTTAACGTTGGTGTCCTTGTATTAAAGTCTGTAGTTTTAACTTAGCTTAAATACTACCCTTTAATGTGTTTATAAACTTGAATAATCCCGTTCTTCCTTTCTTTTCAAAATGAACCTAAATGTGTTGAGTTTAATTTCCCTTTTAAATACCACCCTTTGAATATATTTACAAACTGAAATAATTTTCTCTTCAAAGATCAAGTTAAGTGTGGTATTATAAACCTTAAATCAGAATAAAAAATCTTTCATTTGTTACAAACAGAAAATAATTTCAATGTCAAACAAAATTATACAACTTAATGCACACTTTTTCTTCTTTTGTTCACACTTAATTTGTTTGTATGAAACAAACAACTTCTTAACTTTAAACTTGTGCCCTTTACAGCAGGTTACCCTTTTAAGCACTTAACAGAGTCCCTTAAAGTTAGCTAGGTTAATTCAACTGTTCACCATTAACTTATCTTAAAGGTGTTACTTGAGTAGATCAACCACGCTAAACTCCTGGACACTGCTGCTTCTGATTTGGGTGATGCTGCTTGCAGCACAGCACGTCTTCCTTTGATCCCAGAGAGTGACGTCACCGTTCAGCGAGGGCTCCTTGTCGGCTCCAGCTGTGGCGGGGGCTTCCCTCCTCCTTCTCCTCCTCTCTGCTCCTCTCTGCTCCTGGACTCCAGCACTAGCAGGCGTTCTCAGATTCCAGCAGCAGGTGTTCTCTGACGCACGTACTCAGCCGTTGAGCCGTTGACTTCTCAACCGTCAACTTCTCACTGTGGACGCGCAGGCTTGACTTTGACTGCGACACGACCAGGCGTGAGTTCTGACTGTAGCACGGAGCGGCAGGAAAGGATGAGTTCTGACTGTTACTCCTCTCGAGTTCATTCATGGATCAACGTCGTTCTTGGGTTTTAACAGACATTTATTGTAGACAACTTAACTTAATGCCCCATAAATGCCGTCAGAACTAAAAAGAAACACAGACCTAAATTAGTTCACGGCAAATAAAGATTTACAGAAATAAAAGACAAATACTGTACTGTAAAAGACACAAATAAAACAATAAATCATACCTCATTGGCCACATTAACTCCAGAGGAATAAAGACGATTTTCTACAGCTTCTTCTTACAAAGAAACGTAAACCACCCCTTTGTCTTCAGGGGGAAACTTCTTGTACCGGTAGTAGTCTCTTCTGCAGTAACGGTTCTCTAACGGTTTCCATGGCAACTGTGTCAATCAATCTTACGCCAAGGGAAACAACGTGGCATGCGGAACAAAAGATACGTTCCCCCATACATTTCAATGCATTTTAACAGAAAAATGAACCTTAACAACATAAATTACTGAAAGTTGTTACTTATCGATTATTAAATGTTTTATATTAAACACTAATATTTATTGCTCTATTTAACTGAATATTGAATAATGCATAAAATGAGATCTGCCCTTGATGGCAGCTACACAACTAAATAAAATGAAGCTTAAGATCTGTTGGGCATAAATGAAACATACAACAAAATATATGTTGTCTTTAAATGAGCTAGAACTTCCAGAACTTGTGACAAGGCGTCCAGCTGACCCTGAAACTTGTTCGTGTTTCAGCTACATCTGTTCCTGCAGGAACGTGTCATTCCTCTGATGCATTTTTTTTAACTGGTCTGTGTCTGATCGTGGACCGACTGTGGAGTGTTTGTAGCGACAGTTTACAGCGGGGGACACGCAGCACCGGCTGCTCAGAGCGGAGCAGGGCGGGGGGAGACATTTGAGCTGTCTCTACTTGCAGTTCAGAGCAGGGGGGAGAGACAGCTGAGACGCGCGCGCGTTGTTTGTTTTTAGCATTTTAGCAATAACTAATTAGCATTACACCAGTACAGACTGGTGGAGGGGAGGTGCGCAGTTGTTTGAAGCACTCGGGTGTTAAGGGGGTGGGGCGCCCTGACGTATTACGTCATGAAATTAGCATATTATGATACAGTATAACTTTTTTGCCTGGGCAAGCTTTTTTTACCGGTATTACCAGGAACGATATGATATGGCCCAGCCCTAGTCAGGATTACACCTGCTCATCTTACATCTGGTGGACCGTACGGTTCTGGACTGCAGACTGTACCTGTCCCACTACACCGTTAACACGATGTTCCAATCATTCTGCTCTGTAGGTGGCTCTTCCCTTCAAGCCTTATTTCTACGTCGCTACTAAAAAGGTGAGCTCTATTTTTTTTTTTCTATCCTACAAGTGGTCAAGTTAGTTGGTAATCCACTCACGTCCGTTGTTGCCAGAACTGCGAGCGAGAGGTTGTGTCGTATTTATCGAGGAAGTTTCAAGGAAAAGTGGCAAAGCTCGAAACTCTTCCAAAGGAGGATCTGGATCTGGTGAGTGTGTTGTGTTGACAGCCTCCAGAATGATCCCTTGCTGGCTGTGTGACGTTTAAACGCCCTGCTCCCTGCAGCCCAACCACCTGGTGGGCCTGAAGAGAAGCTACGTCAAGCTGTCCTTCAACACCGTGGACGATCTCGTCAAAGTCAAGCGCGAGATCGCTCCGGCCGTGCGCAAAAACAAGGAGCGGGAGCAGTCCAACGACGCCTACACGTCCATGCTGTCGAGGTAGCGGCGACGCGTCCGCCCCCGTCAGGTCCCTGAAGGCCTCATCCAGCTGTTGATGTGTCTGTGGCTTTTTGTTTCAGCGCTCTGTCGGGAGGCAGCGTGACCTCGGCGGGCGAAGACGGGACGTCCAAGAGCATTGCGGATCAGCGGGACAACATCGTGGACATGAGAGAGTACGACGTGCCGTACCACGTCCGCCTGTCCATCGACCTCAAGATCCACGTGGTAAGAGCGTTGTTCTTTTGTTTTACTGAAACGCTCAGATGTTTCCACACGTGCTGCTATAATATGGATCTTCTCCGTTGGTCAGGCTCACTGGTACAACGTCCGATACAGAGGCAGCACTTATCCACCGGAGATCGTGCGCAGGGATGACCTCGTGGAGCGACCGGTTCGTATATATTTAGATCAGCAGAAATTAAGATCTGTTGTTCATTCATGGGGATGAAATCATGCCAGACTGAGCCGAGACTCCTCCCCCAAACGATCCACCACGGTCTGTTTTTAAAACGTTCACATGAACGATTGGCAGTGCTGGGCAGCGCTAATCCAAAAATTAGTTCCGTTATTTCTAAAGCACTTATTAATTTATTTAGGTCCGCAATTTCAAAAGCGCTTATGTATTAGCAATGCTAGCGGACGCTAATGCTAACACGCTAACCGCCATTTTGAACAGGGCAAATGGCGAACTACTTTTTTAAATCCAGCAGATTTGACCATTTCGTGAACCGGTTAAGCTCAGAAAAACCTTGTGCTATAAAGTCAGCTAAGAAATATATTTTTTCTCAGCAAAGAAATAATTGTTTTTACCGTGTTTTCTTGGAAAGTCCTTAGCTTCTGTGGCCGCCGCCATTTTGAAGAGGGCAAATGGCGAACTACTTTTTTTAATCCAGACGCGTCGCGTAGGCCGCTGAGAAACATCCATAAGTTCACCCTCCATGTTAAAAACTCTTCGTCTGACTCTTCGAAAACAAGCAATAAGGCTGCAGAGTAACACACTGGCTGCTAACTGCGCTCTCTCTAGCCAAGAGACTGAGGGGGACGCTTTTTTGTCACGGACCACATCCGGCGCTGACAGGATATGGTCTGTTAGCAGTCGTCCGGTTGATTTAAGAGCCCGTAAATAAGTTTTTTCGTTTTTACTGATAGATAATTAGTTATTATTATTATGTAGAACCACTAGACTGAGGAACAGCTTCTACCCTGAGGCTGTTAGACTCATGAATAAATAAAAATAAAATAAAAAATAAACACTGCAAAATATCACATCATACTGATGCTGATCTGTTTTCTTGTTGCTGTGTTCATCTGTGTTCATCTGTGACCATCTGCTCATACAAACTCATGTTCGTGCTGCTGTTTATTCCCACTATATTAAGCTTAGTGTATTACTAGTTGATGTTTTTCTTAGTTAGTTCTAGATGTTATTACTGTTTTTCTCTTGCATTTGTTGTTGGATGTAACTGGGACCCCGTGTACATAATCTCGTTTTCATCACATGTACCACATGCGGTGCAAATGACAATAAAGACTCTCTGACTCTGACTCTGATTAGTGGTACTGCATTTTAAATAAAAATAGCGCAAATCCGCTTATGAATTATAAAAGTTAGTCAATCCGCAGTAAAGCTAACAAATTGTTTAGGTCCGCCATGAGCAGATTAGCGCGTTAGCGCTCCCTAGCGGTCTGGCGCCCACCTTTGACGATTGGACTATACCTCATAAACACTGGGTGGATTTTAATGAAACTTTTTTAGAAAACAACCATTCGTTAACGGATAAAGCTTTGAATTTAAGATGGCCGCCACAGCTCATCAATGTAGAAATGGTTCCAACTCGGTAAACGTTACAGATGCGGATCTGAAATCTGGTTTGGTTGTAGCTTATAGTTGTACCCAACACATATTTGAAAGACGTAACAGGTTGTGCAAGATTGTTTTTTTTTTTACAGCCACAATTGGAATCAACTGTGTCTGTCTGTTAGCAAAATATCTCTTGAACCAGTGGATGAATCATAATGAAATTCTCAGAAGTTAATCGCTGCCTGTACATCTACAAATTTTTAACATTTGGAGTCAACTCAATTCAAGATGGCTGCTACAGCTAACTGATATGAGCAAACACAAAATCACCTATAGCTCAGTCAGTTTTACAGATGATGAGCTAAATGTTGTGTTGTAGCTGGGAGTGAGTCATCCCTACATTGTACTGTGAATACTGACATGTCGCAAAATCTCACAACAAAGCATGAAATCACATCATGTACAAGGTTTGACCAAACTGATTCCAGGCCTTTAACTATTCACACTCTCCTTTGTTCTTTTAGGACCCCGTTGTTTTGGCTTTTGACATCGAGACGACCAAACTTCCCCTGAAGTTCCCCGACGCGGAGACGGACCAGATCATGATGATCTCCTACATGATCGACGGACAGGTGCGCTTCACGTGCAAGCGTTCTCGTTGTCGTGCTGTCGTCTGCGCCGGCTTCACCGCTCTCTGTTGTTCCCCCAGGGCTTTTTGATCACCAACAGGGAGATCGTCTCGGAGAGCATCGAGGACTTCGAGTTCACGCCCAAGCCTGAATACGAAGGGCCTTTTACCGTTTTCAACGAGGACGATGAGGTTTGTAGCTCCGCCGCAGTGTGTGTGTCCTGACACGGTTGGTGTGATAACGGATGACTGGTTGCAGGCGGCCCTCATTCAGAGGTGGTTCGATCATGTGCAAGAAACAAAGCCGAACATCTTCGTGACCTACAATGGAGACTTCTTTGACTGGTGGGCTCTCTGTCTAAAACTTCAGAATGTGTATTCCTTTAAAGAGCGCTCGGCTTTTATCTAGTGACGTCGTTTTGATTTTCTTTAGGCCTTTTGTGGAAACGCGGGCAGCGCTCCATGGGCTGAGCATGCACAGGGAAATCGGTTTCCAAAAGGACAGCCAGGGGGAGTACAAGTCCAGTCAGGCCATCCACATGGACTGCCTGAGGTGGGAACAGGTCGCCCTCTTTAAACGACAAGCGGCTGGTTAGATGAATGAACGTCCAACGTGATCTCTTCGGCTTCTTTCTTTGCATCAGGTGGGTGAAGAGGGACAGCTACCTGCCTGTGGGGAGTCACAATCTGAAGGCAGCAGCCAAGGCTAAGCTGGGCTACGACCCGGTGGAGCTGGATCCTGAGGAGATGTGCCGCATGGCGACTGAAGAACCACAGGTCCAGAGAGAGAGTTTCACTTTTACTTCACAGTGGGAAAAAAACTACATATACAGTGTCTAAAAAAAACTACATACTGTATACAGTGTCTAAAAAAAACTGCATATACAGTGTCTAAAAAAAACTACATATACAGTGTCTAAAAGGAAACTACCTATACAGTGTCTCAAAAAAACCTACCGGTACATATACAGTGTCTCAAAAAAAAACCTACATATACAGTGTCTAAAAAAAACTACATATACAGTGTCTCAAAAAAAACTACCGTACATATACAGTGTCTAAAAAAACTACATATACAGTGTCTAAAAAAACTACATATACAGTGTCTAAAAAAACTACATATACAGTGTCTAAAAAACTACATTTTTTTTCCTTCTTTCGGCTTTTCCCTGCGTTAGGGGTCACCACAGCGATCTAGTCGCACGAAGATTTGGCAGTTGTCTTTACGCCGGATGCCCTTCCTGACACAACCACAGACCACCGAGCAACCACAGCCCTCTGTGTGGAGTAGAGAGCTGATATCTAGGGTTCCCGGGGGAGCAGATGGTGTGGGTTAAGGGCCTTGCTCAAGGGCCCAGAGTGGGGCAGATGAGGGTGGAGACAGGTGTGACCGCTTCACTTATCCCACCCACATCTTTGATGTTGTCGGTACCGGGGCTTGAACCGGCAATCTTCCGATCACAAGCGCACCTTCTTAACCTCTGCACCACCACTCCCTAAAAAACTACCGGTACATATACAGTGTCTAAAAAAAACCTACATATACAGTGTCTAAAAAAAAAAAACTACATACAGTATACAGTGTCTAAAAAAAACTACATATACAGTGTCTAAAAAAAACTACATATACAGTGTCTCAAAAAACCTACATATACAGTGTCTCAAAAAAAACCTACATAGACAGTGTCTAAAAAAACTACATATACAGTGTCTCAAAAAAAACTACATATACAGTGTCTAAAAAAACTACATATACAGTGTCTAAAAAAACTACATATACAGTGTCTAAAAAAACTACATGTACAGTGTCTACAAAAAACTACATATACAGTGTCTAAAAAAACTACATACCCGGTATACAGTGTCTAAAAAAAAACTACATATACAGTGTCTAAAAAAAACCTACATATAAACTGTCTAAAAAAACTACATATACAGTGTCTAAAAAAACCTACATATACAGTGTCTAAAAAAACTACATATACAGTGTCTAAAAAAACCTACATTTACAGTGTCTAAAAAAACTACCGGTACATACCGTATTCGTCGGTGTATAATACGCACTTTTATTGCTCATTTGAATATCCTGCGTATTATACACCGAAGTGTATTATCTATGGATTTTTTTCCCATATTTTTAGTCCCATTTTTGGCTCTGATATTGTCGTTTTTCATTTTGGCCAAAAATGGTGCAGTACCAGTTTCGGCCACTATGGGCCATCTTTTCAAGATGGCCGCGCTCAGTGCAGCCGCAGCTTCACGAGTTCCCGGATCATCTCTAGTTTTTAGTAATTTTAATAGTGTTTTTGTACCTGACTCTGCGCGTTTTTTGCGGGTGAATTACAGCCGAACTGAACTGTTAAGAATCGGAGCGGATTTACCACAGGGCACAGCTGAAATCAGCAACGAACTCAAATCAGAACTCGGAAGATTGGACCTGCTAAAAACGTCCTTCTGGAAACAGATGCGCTCCAGGGGAAAGAAAAGAAAGCGATGCTCTCGTGAAAAGAAGCGGGGCTGTCGTGCAGGAATTATGACGAGAATGCGGAAAGACGCTAAAACCGGTAAACCCCCGATGCCGGCTCTTTTCCTGTCTAACGTTCGCTCGCTCGACAACAAGATGGATCTACTTCGTTTGAGGGTAACCACGTCGGAGGAGATGAGAAGATGTTCTGTGCTTTGTCTTACGGAAACATGGATTTCTGAGGACACTCCAGACTCAGTTTACGAGCTGGACGACCGGCTCTTCTTCAGAACGGACCGGTGCATCGAGACTACGGGGAAAACGCGAGGTGGCGGTGTTTGTATTTACGTACACAAAGATTGGTGCACGAACTGTGCTGTGATAAAAAGAGCTTGTTCAGCTGCCGTGGAGTTGATCACAGTTAGGTGTCGCCCGCATTATATGCCACGTGACTATTCAGTGATCATAATCAGCGTTATTTACATAGCCCCTGATGCTAATGCTAATGACGCCCAGGGAGAGATTCATGACTTACTCACCTCGCTGCAGTGTAAATATCCTGAGGGGCTTTTCATTGTTTGCGGGGACGTAAATCACGTTGATCTTCAGATGTCCCTCCCAGCCTTCAATAAGAATGTCTTCACAGCAACGAGAGGAGATAAAACGCTCGACCAAGTCTTCACAAATGTAAAGGGGGCATACACGGCGAAGACACGCCCAGCGCTCGGATCTTCAGACCACGAGTCTCTGATCCTGGCGCCAAGAGAACTCCCCCCACTCAGGCGGTCCAAGCCGGAACAAAGACAAATAACAATCTGGCCTCAAGATAGTTCCCCCTTGTTGAGAGACTGTTTTGAGAGGACAAACTGGTCTGTTTTCAGGGAAGCAGCTACTGATGGAAGTTCAGTGGACATGGATCTGTACGCTTCCTCAGTCCTGGGTTACATCAGTACATGCTCTGAGAATGTATCCATAAAAAAATATGTGAAATCCTACCCAAACCGGAAACCCTGGTTAAATAGAGAAGTTCACGCCTTGTTAGCAGCCAGAGACACTGCATTCAAGTCAGGAGATAAAGTGGAGCTGAGGAAAAGCAGGAATGAACTGAAGGATGGCATTAAGAAGGCCAAGGCCACGTATGCACAGAGGATCGAGGGACAGTTCACCTCACAAGACCCACGGAGCATGTGGAAGGGTATTAAATGCATAACAGATTACAAAGGCAAAAACAAACAATGCCCCAGGGACCCATCTCTGCCTGATGCCCTCAATAAGTTTTATGCACGTTTTGATGATCCAAACAGACCTGCTAGCACCAGACTCACCTCATCACCAGATGAAGAGCATCTCAGGGTGTCCGCAGCAGAAGTGAGAGGCAGTCTCAGAAAGATTAATCCTCATAAAGCAACCGGACCAGACAACATCCCAGGGAAAGTTCTGAAGGAATGTGCGGACCAGCTCTGTGAGGTGCTGGCTGACATCTTCACCACCTCACTTGCACTGGAGTCAGTTCCCACCTGCCTGAAGACCGCGACCATCATCCCAGTCCCAAAGAGCTCCACAGTGACTGGTCTGAATGACTATAGACCGGTGGCCCTCACCCCGATAGTCGCTAAATGTTTTGAGAAACTGGTCATGTCCCACATCAAGGCAACCGTCAACATCAACGAGGACCCTCATCAATACGCATACCGTGAGAACCGATCAACAGAGGACGCCATTTCTTCCGTGGTCCACACTGCTCTCACCCACCTGGATCAGAAGGACTCATACGTGCGTCTGCTCTTTGTGGACTTCACATCTGCCTTCAACACCATGATCCCCCAAACTCTGATAGACAAACTATCTACACTTGGACTAAGCCCCTCTATTTGTAACTGGGTACTAGACTTCTTAACAGACAGACCACAGTCCGTGAAGATCCACAACTTCTCCTCCTCCACCATAACCCTTAGCACTGGCTCTCCTCAGGGATGTGTGCTGAGCCCCCTTCTGTTCACTCTGCTCACATATGATTGTACAGCCACACTTCCAGGCTGTCATATTGTTAAGTTTGCAGATGATACAGCGGTGGTGGGATGCATTACAAACAATGATGAGTCCAGCTACAGACAGGAGGTGGAACACCTGGAGAGCTGGTGCAAAGAGAACAATCTTCACATGAATGTGAAGAAGACAAAGGAGATGATTGTGGACTTCAGAAGGAACAAACACAACCATGCCCCACTGAAAATAGGTGGGTCTGCAGTGGAAGTGGTCTCCAGCTACAAATACTTGGGTGTACACATGAATGATAACCTCAGCTGGAGCAACAACACCACCAGCCTGATCAAGAAAGGTCATCAGAGACTCTACTTCCTCAGACGGCTGAGACGAGCTGGTCTGAGCAGCCCAGTCCTCACCTCCTTCTACAGGTGTGCAGTGGAGAGCATCCTGTGCTCCAGCATCAACGTGTGGCATGGAGGCTGCACAGTTGAAGAGAGGAAAGCTCTACAGAGAGTGGTGAAGGCTGCACAGAAGTCTGTTGGAGTCAGTCTCCCCACCATCACAGACATTTACACCTCCAGATGCAGGAAAAGAGCCACCTGCATCATGAAAGACCTCACTCACCCAGCACACTCACTCTTTGCCCCACTCCCCTCAGGACGGAGGTTGAGGAGCATCAAATGTAGAACCACTAGACTGAGGAACAGCTTCTACCCTGAGGCTGTTAGACTCATGAATAAATAAAAATAAAATAAAAAATAAACACTGCAAAATATCACATCATGCTGATGCTGATCTGTTTTCTTGTTGCTGTATTCATCTGTGACCATCTGCTCATACAAACTCATGTTCGTGCTGCTGTTTATTCCCACTATATTAGGCTTAGTGTATTACTAGTTGATGTTTTTCTTAGTTAGTTCTAGATGTTATTACTGTTTTTCTCTTTCATTGTTGTTGGATGTAACTGGGACCTCGTGTACATAATCTCGTTTTCATCTCATGTACCACATGCGGTGCAAATGACAATAAAGACTCTCTGACTCTGACTCTAATGCGCCCTGTAGTCTGTTTACCTGCAGACTGTACCAAAAATGGTGCAGTACCAGTTTCGGCCGCTATGGGCGCTAATGCGCCCTGTAGTCTGTTTACCTGCAGACTGTACCAAAAATGGTGCAGTACCAGTTTCAGCCGCTATGGGCGCTATGGGCAGCAGCAGAGGACTCAGAGAGCGAAGAGGAAGAGGGCCACTTCCAGACGTTTCTAGCTCATGTGTCCGAAAAAAGCCTCCTCTGGTCGGACAGACTCTGTCGCTGCCCGCTCCTTGCTCTGGATGTAGCTGCAATTAGCTGTGAGGTTTGCTGTCTTTATTTGCAAGATACCACTCATAAACCACACCGCAGATTTTTAAATCCAGCTGATTTCACATTTGGTTAAGCTCAGGAGCCCGTTTGCTATAAAGTCAGGTAAGAAATATATTTTTTAAGCGTTTATTTAGCTAAATTTAAAGAAATAAATCGGCAAACTTTTTAAATCCAGCTCAGACCAGCTGATTTCACATTTAGTTAAGCTCAGGAGACCGTTTGCTATAAAGTCAGCTAAGAAATATATATATTTTTAGGTGTTTCTGTACGGTAGTTTTATTTTAATTAAATTCAGCTCTTGCTGCGCAGCAAACCGTTTCTGGGTGTGAGCATCGTGTTGTTTACGTTCAAAATTCAGCTCATTTGTAATCATTTATTAACAAAAATTAAACCGAGACACGTTAACATATATTCATATATGTGGGCCTGTTGTGTGTGTGTGCGCATCGTGTTGTTTACATTTTAAATTCAGCTGATTTGTAATAATTTATTAAAAAAATTAAACAGAGACACGTTAACATATATATTCAGCTAACAAATATATTTTTAGGCGTTTCTGTAGTTAAATTTTAATTAAATTCAGCTCGCGCTACACAATGGACCGCATTTCCGGGTTGTCTCATCGGTGACGCGTAACGTCAGCGGTTGATGATGCGTTACGTCGGCGTCGGGAGGGTTTGGCACCATCTAGTGGCCATAAAAAAGACTGTCACGGCAGCGCGTATTATACACCGAAGCGTATTATGTACGTTTTTTTCTGATTTATTTCCAAAAATTGGACAAAGCGTATTATACACAGGAGCGTATTATACACCGGTGAATACGGTAGACAGTGTCTAAAAAAACTACATATACAGTGTCTAAAAAAACTACATATACAGTGTCTAAAAAAAACTACATATACAGTGTCTAAAAAAACTACATATACAGTGTCTAAAAAAACCTACATATACAGTGTCTAAAAAAACCTACATATACATTGTCTAAAAAAACTACATATACAGTGTCTAAAAAAACTACATATACATTGTCTAAAAAAACTACATATACAGTGTCTAAAAAAACCTACATATACAGTGTCTAAAAAAAAAACTACATACCCGGTACTGTATACAGTGTCTAAAAGAAACTACATATACAGTGTCTCAAAGGAAAGTTGCATGTTCTTTAACATTGTTTTAATTTCCTTTCTCTTCCTCAGACTTTAGCCACCTACTCTGTGTCGGACGCCGTGGCCACGTATTACCTGTACATGAAATATGTTCACCCCTTCATCTTCGCGCTGTGCACCATCATCCCTATGGAGCCGGATGAGGTTTGGTTCAGGCCTTTGCTTTAACAGACTTACACCTAAAAAAAAGTATTTCATTGTATTATTATTATTATTATTATTATTATTATTGTGTGAATGCTTAAGTATTCACAGTTTTTTATTCTGGGTTCTTTAAACTATCCCGTACGTTTATCTGCATCTTTCTCATTCAACAATGTTTGTGTTATTTCAACAATTCATGAATCAAAAACATTCAGCTTGTTCAGGACAATCCTGCTATGAAAAATGTTCATAGATTTAGGTATTGGTGCAACTTTAGCTTTTTGAAACATTTAGCCTTTTCTGCCATTTTTTTTTTTTTCGTAGAAAATGAAGTTAGCTCATTTTACATCCTTCAGATCTTTAGATGTGTTTACCGGTACAACCTTTTACTGCTCCTTTCACATTTGTTCTGCTTCAGTTTCCTTCTGCAAAAAAAATAAAAAATCAGCTAATTTCAGCTGGGTTTTTTTCCAGCTGTTTTGTGCACTTTTGCTAACTACATTTTTGTGCTTCTTCTAATTTCTTTCTACTAATTTCAGCTTGTTATGTTCCTTTCAGCTTAATTCTGCTAGTTTCAGCTACAATTTAGCTGTTTTACACTAATTTGAGCTTTTCCAGCTAATTCCACATTCTTTGCACTAATTTCGACTTTTGTCAGCCTAATTCAGCAAAAGTATGCTCTCTCTCCACTTCATTCTGGTAATTTAAGCTTCTTTCTGCTTTTTAGCTACCGTACTATTCGGCTGTTTTTTTAATTTTTTATTTTAAACATTTTTTCCAGATAATTTCCACGTTTTGTGTGTGTGTGTGTTTCTGCTTCTTTTAACCTAACGGGGCACAATTATGCTCTCTCCACTTCCTTCTGTTAATTTAAGCTTCTTTCTGGATTTTAGCTACTATTTGGCTGTTGTTGTTTTTTTTAATCCTATTTTTCCAGATTATTTCCACTTTTTTTTGTGTGTGTGTGTGTGTTTTTCTGCTTCTTTTAACCTAACAGGGCACAATTATGCTCTCTCCACTTCCTTCTGTTAATTTAAGCTTCTTCCTGCCTTTTCAGCAATTTTTTGCAAAATTCGTTTTTTTTTTTTTTTTTTTAAAGCTAATTAGCTCTTTTTTGTGCTCATTTCTGCGTATTAAAATCAAAGTCAACAAATGTGTTCTAATAATAAATAATAATAATGAATTCAATTTATAACTCACTTTTCATTAATGAAAATCTCAAAGTGCTACAAGGTGCAACATAATTAAATGTCAATAAAACAAGTAAAAAAACAAGTAAAATCAATAACAATATCAACTAAGATCAAAAGTAGAATCATGAGGAGGTAGAGTATGCTCGGTCGAAAAGAAAGGTCTTCAAGCCGCTCTTAAAGTCAACCACAGACTGTGGGGCTCTCAGACAGTCAGGAAGAGAGTTCCACAGGCGGGGGGCAGCCACACTGAAAGCCCGGTCTCCCATGGTCCTTAATTTGGTTCTCGGAACGTGAAGGAGATTACTGTTCTGTGACCGCAGCGACCGGGTGGATGAGTATGGAATAAGAATATCCTTCAGATAATCTGGTGAAGCTCCATGTAAGCATTGATGTGTAATGAGAGCAGTTTTGTACTGAATTCTGTAGGCGACAGGAAGCCAATGAAGGTTATGGAGAATGGGCGTAATATGTTCAAATTTACGAACTCTCAACAAGATCCTTGCTGCACTGTTTTGAATATATTGAAGTTTTTGTAGGTTTTTGGCAGGGATTCCAATAAACAGGGAGTTGCAGTAGTCGAGCCTGGAGGAGACAAAAGCATGGACGAGCTTCTCAGCATCGGAAAAAGTTAGGGATGGGCGAAGTCTGGAGATGTTTCGAAGATGGAAGAAGCAGGTTTTAAACAGAAGCTTAATGTGATTTTCAAATGTAAGATGAGAGTCCATTTTTATTCCAAGATTTGTAACAGAGGTGGAGAGGGGGATGTCTTGTCCAGAAAAGGAAAGTGTTGTTATAGGAGATGTTTGTACCTGGTGAGGGGTGCCAATCAGTATGGCCTCAGTCTTGGAGCAGTTTAATTGAAAAAAGTTCTGATTCATCCATGTTCTTTCTGCTTTCTTCTGACTTAGGCTTGTCCTATTTCAGCTACATTTCAGCATGTTTTTGGCTAATTTTAGCAGTTTTTCAGCACGTTCCTCGGGAATAAACCTTCACCCTGCATTTTCTCAGGAACCGCAGTTCCTCCAGTTCTTCTTTCTCGCCGTGTGGCTTCAGGTGCTGCGTAAAGGCTCGGGGACTCTGTGCGAAGCCTTGCTCATGGTGCAGGCCTTCCACGCCAACATCGTGTTCCCCAACAAGCAGGAGCAGGTTTTCAACAAGCTCACAGACGACGGCCACGTCATGGACTCCGAGACGTACGTGGGCGGACACGTGGAGGCGCTGGAGTCCGGCGTGTTTCGCAGCGACATCCCCTGTCGCTTTAAAATGGTACGACGAGGCGCGGCTCCTCCTCCTCTGCGCCCGCTCTTTATCCATTTTGTTCTAAAACCCACCGCTCGATGTGTTGGCAGAACCCGGCGGCGTTCGACTTTCTGCTTGAAAGGGTCGAGAGGACGATGCGACACGCCGTCGAGGAGGAGGAGAAGCTCCCTCTGGAGCAAGTGACCAACTTCAACGAGGTTTGCTCGTGTTTCTCTTGTTCGGTGACTCAAGTCTGTCGTCAGGACGTCATTTCATAGCTGATGTTCCGTCAGGTGTGTGAGGAAATCAAAAAGAAGCTGACGTCCTTGAAGGAGGTTCCAAACAGGATCGAATGTCCCCTCATCTACCATCTGGACGTCGGAGCCATGTACCCCAATATTATCCTCACCAACCGCCTGCAGGTAAAATAAGACAAGCGACCATGTGCACGACAGGAGAGCGCGTGACTTAACGTCTTTACTCCTCGTTTCCAGCCGTCGGCTATGGTTGACGAGGCCACGTGCGCTGCGTGTGACTTCAACAAGCCCGGCGCCTCCTGTCAGAGGAGGATGGCTTGGCAGTGGAGGGGAGAAATCAGTAAGTTCAGAGTTGATGGAAGTGCCGGCCGTTCGCTTGACTTCGACTAACGAAGGGCCAAGATGGTGTAGTGGTGAGGGAACCGGACTTGTGATCCGAAGGACCCTGGTTCGAGTTCGAACCCCGGCCACTACACACCTTGGGGTGTCTATGAGTGCATACCTATTTCCCCAGCTCCCCGGGCGCTGACTACGGCTGCTCACTGCACCACCTGGTGGTGGTTGGGTTAAATGCAGAGACCAATTTCGTCTGTCAAGTATGGGAAACATACACAGATGACAAAAATGTGCAATTTATTATTTATTTATCTCCCTCAGTGCCTGCGAGTCGCAGCGAGTTCCACCGCATCCAGCAGCAGCTCGAGTCTGAGAAGTTCCCGCCGCTGTTCCCCAACGGGCCGGCCCGGGCCTTCCACACCCTGAACAGGGAGGATCAGGCCAACCACGAGAAGAAACGTCTGGCAGGTACCGCCTCTGCTTTTGGGTTACCGTATTTTCCAGAGTATAAGTCGCATCAGACAAGAAAAGCATCGTGAAGAGGAAAACAATCTTCTATAAGTCGCATTTATTTTGCGTCACCGCTGATCTGTCGCGTTTATTCAATTCAAAAATACTTTATTAATCCCGAAGGGAAATTACCAGTATTTGTTGTTGTAACTCGTTACAGGTACTCCTCGACTTACGCCGGTCTCGAGTTACGACGTTTCGCGGTTAAGACGCATCTCCCATTTAAAAAATAATATTTTGAAAAGCCGAGTTAGGCAGTTTCCGGTTTTACGTACCCGGTAGTAAACGTAGCTGCGGAGGAATTCTGCCCTGTACAGTACTCTCTAAAAAAGCCAAGTCTGGTCCTCTGGACATTCAAAAAACAAAACAAAACTGTACTGTGAACACGGTTTTATGTCGTAAACGAATGGAGAATACGGAGGAGGGACGGAGGAAAGGTTTCACCATTATCCCAGTAGGAAATTAGCTATTTTTCCTCCTTCATTATGGCTCCAAATTTATGTGTGTTTTGATAATTATGTAGGGTACTGTGTTAGGATAGGCTAAGTGCTTGGTAAAATACAGTACTGTACGTATAAGGTGCAGTATGTACGTATGTTCCGACTTACGTCGAAATTCGGTTTGCGACGCAGCGTAGGAACAGATCTCCGTCGTAAGTCGAGGACTACCTGTATCCTCGTTTCATTCTAGATACTGAAGGCTGTAGACAGGAAGGATCTCTTGTAAAGGTCCATTCCACAGTGGATCCTAAGAAATTGGCTGCAGATGCCGTCCAATCCGTCCACCCAGACTCGGCTGGACTCTCGGTCCCCCCTGGCTGTAGGACTGCCCGAATGCCGGTCAGAACTCCTCCCAGAGCGATGGCCACTCCTCCCAGCAGTCTGCTGAGCTCTTCGTCGTTGCGGACAGCCAACTGTAGGTGCAGAGGGACGATCCTGTCCTTCTGCTGTCATGAGCCGTGTTTCCTGCTGGTTCCAGGATCTCAGTGGTCAGACACTCGAGCACAGCCGGCAGGTAGATGAGAATGCATCTACAGTGCCTCCTTTTCAACTCATTTGAGATTTGGGGCTGTAGGTGACATATTATTTGAGCTTTGAGATGTTAATCAGCTGCCATTGGTTGTAGAAAACTGCCTTGTTGCCATGGTTATGCATCATAACAAATGTCCAAAGCTTTAAAAAAAAGTTTCTGTAAAAATCCTTCTAGAGGAAACAATCATCCCCCCCAAAAATGTGATTTACATTCAGAAAAATAAGAATTAAAGTTTCCAAAAGCAAAATCTCAGAATGAAAGTAACAGAGCTGTTCCAGCGTGCAGCCACCTTGAGCGGCGCAATTCTAGAACGATCAAAACGGCTTCGTTTCACCTGGGCAGCACGGCGCCATCCAGCCATCCAGCCATCGGAGCCACTAGCTCTCCAGCACGCACGGGAGGACTCGCTGTTGCAGTTCTTATAAATTTAAAGTGTCAGTCAAAAATTGCGTTATGTATATGGAAAAAAAAGTATATACAGGTAGTCCTCGGCTTACGACGTTTCGCGGTTACGACGCACCTCCCATAAAAAATTTCTTTTTTAATTATTTTGAAAAATTTATTTTGAAAAGCCGAGTTACGCAGTTTCCGGTTTTACTGGCTGCAGAAGCTACATCTGCCCTGTACTTTCGAAAAAAGCTAAGTCTGGTCCTCTGGACATTCAAAAAACAAAACAAAACTGTACATAGTACAACTTACTGTTACTGTGTGTACTGTGAACGTGGTTTTACATCGTAAACAAATACGTACATAGGATGGACCGAGCTGTACGGCGGTTTTATGACGAAAACGCAATAGAGAATTCGGAGGAGGGATGGAGGAACGGCTTCACCAGCATACCAGTAGGTTATTAACTCTTTTTTTCCTTCATTATGGCTCCCAAATGTATGTGTGTTTTGATAATTATGTAGGGTACTGTGTTAGGATAGGCTAAGTGCTTGGTAAAATACAGTACTGTACGTATAAGGTGAAGTATTTACGTATGTTCCGACTTACGTCGAAATTCGGGTTAAGACGCAGCGCAGGAACGGAACTCCGTCGTAAGTCGGGGACTACCTCTAACTTGCTTCAGCGTATAAGTCACAGCACTGACAAATCTTTGTTAAAATACTGTGACTTATACGCCGGAAAGTACGGTACTCGTGGCAGATTTAAGTTTGACGTCATGTGACTCGTCGGCTCTCGTCTGTTAGACTACTGCAAGAGGGCCTACAAGAAGACGCGCGTCACCAGGCTGGAGGAGCGAGTCACCACCATTTGTCAGAGAGAAAACTCCTTCTACGTGGACACGGTCAGAGCCTTCAGGGATCGGCGTTACGAGTTCAAAGGACTTCATAAAGTAGGTGTTCGAGGAAGCGATCGGGTTATTTAGTCGTGCGGTTCCCCGTTCGTACGTTTGACCTGTTTTCTCTTCCTGAAGGTGTGGAAGAAGAAGCTGTCGGCGGCGCAGGACAGCGGAGACGCCGCCGAGGTGAAGCGCAGTAAGAACATGGAGATCCTGTACGACTCGCTCCAGCTGGCTCACAAGTGCATCCTGAACTCCTTCTACGGCTACGTCATGAGGAAAGGGTAGGAGACGTCTTCATCGCTGTGTTGTTCCAGCTGTTGACCATTCTGCTGCTGTTAGCTTCATGTCGTCTGTTTGTGGCAGCGCCCGCTGGTACTCCATGGAGATGGCCGGCATCGTGTGCTTCACCGGGGCCAACATCATCACTCAGGCCAGAGAGCTCATTGAGCAAATAGGGTGAGTGGCGTTCAGAGGACACATCGGATCACTCGAGATGTTTGTCCGAGTAGCTTGTTTTCTGCAGAAACGTTCAAACGAACCAGTTCCTGCACAATTTTTATTGGCTGATTTTTGACAACGGGTGATAATTGGTGTGTTCATGTCTGTTAGCATAACAAGTCATGAACGACTCGATGAATTTTAGTTAAACTCTCCAAAGTTACCATAATTTCCGCCCTTTAAGTCGCTCCGTCCCATAAGTCGCATTAGTCCAATTATGTCTAATAAAGTGGAAAAATCCATAAACGTGTCGCACCTCCGTATACGTCGCATCTATTATGCGTCACCGCTGATGCGTCGCGTATGTTAAGCGTCACCGCAAATGGCCACAGGAGCGTGCACGGTAGGACTTTAACAAGATTAACACTTAAAAACAATTATTTGTTTGCTGAAAATTATAGCAAATACAGTGTCTGAGCTGAAAATTTCCTTAATAAATGCACGTAATGTTCAAAACAGCTGAATTAAAAAAAATAGTTTCGCTACGTCGGTGCTGCGAAGCGTGCATGCGCAGCGAGCGGATACGCTTCATTTCTTTAAAATTTAACAAGATTAACACCTAAAAAATATATTTGCTGACATTATACTGTAGTAAATGTGTTTCTGAGCTGAACTTTTCCTTAATATTGAACTTTTCCTTAATAAATGCACGTAATGGTCAAATCTGCTGGATTTAAATAGTTTCGCTTTGACCGTCTCTCAAACGGTCGCGCGCGCTGCGAAAATAAATTATAAGTAAATCGAATTTTCGCTCAAACGTCTCCTACAGCTAATACGTTGTAAATGTCCATCCAGTGATTACTTTATGTAAGTTTCATCAAAATCTGTCCTGTGGTTCATGAGCTATTTTGCTAACAAGGTAACGGTAGTTCAGACCTCCAGAGAGCAGGAGGCCGTGCTGCGGCAGAGTGAGTCCGAGCAGAGGAGGCTTCTGTCGGACACATGAGCTGGGAACGGTCGGTGGACCCTAGCGGCCGAAAGTGGTACTGCTTAATTTTTTTCATAAAAATGAATGGAAACGGTCATATCTCAGCCAAAAATTTGTCTAAAAGCCCTATAAGTCGCAGGACATGGATTTTTTTTTTAAAACTGCGACTTATAGGTCGGAAAATACGGTAATCGTTGGATGCACATTTACAACTGATGAACATCTGGAGTCAATCTACTTAAAGATGGCCGCCACAGCCTACTGACCTTAGGTAACACAAATTTGGCTATAATTTATTCACTTTTACAGACATCTGGCTAAGTTTTGGAGTGATAGTAGCTAAGAGTTTTCCCAACACATAATCAAGCTCTACACATTGTTCTGCAACTTTGGTTAAAATGTTGGCGATGGTGAGATGACCCGTTTGTCTGTTAACAAAATATTACATGAACCACTGAATGGATTTCAGTGAAACTCTCAGTAAACGATCACTAGATGTACATCTGCAACTGATTAACTTTTGGAGTCACTTCAGTTCAAGGTGACGGCCACAGCTTAACAACCTGAGCAAATATAAGTAAATATAACTGTCAGTTTTACAGACATTGAGGTAAAATTTAATGTGGTAGTAGCTGAAAGTCATTCACATACTCAAGGGTGAGATCTCGCACGTTATTTTTCAGTGTTTGATGAAGCTCAAGAGGATTTTAGTTTAAACTCTGGCATGGAAGATGATAAGCAATGTTGTCCTTCAGGAAATTATTTCAATTTGCTTCTATAATAAATAAATAAATAAATGTCACATTTTTGTCATCTGTGTATGTTTCCCATACAAGACGAAATTCGTCTCTGCATTTAACCCAACCACCACCAGGTGGTGCAGTGAGCAGCCATAGAAAGCGCCCGGGGAGCTGGGGAAATAGGTGTGCACTCATAGACACCCCAAGGTGTGTAGTGGCCGGGGTTCGAACCTGGGTCCTTCGGGTCCCAAGTCGGAAGCCCTGCCTCTACACCATCTTGGCCCCTCAGTCTTCGAAGGTTTATTTGGACATTAAAAATGTATTTAATTTAAAATAGTTCCACAGTAAAATAAAAATAAACCTTGCTGCTTCTCCCCTTCAGGAGGCCTCTTGAGTTGGACACCGACGGTATTTGGTGTGTCCTTCCCAACACCTTCCCTGAGAACTTTGTGATAAAGACCAGCAACGAGAAGAAGCCCAAAGTGACCATCTCCTACCCAGGAGCCATGCTGAACATCTTGGTGAAAGAGGGCTTCACCAACGAGCAGTACCACGAGCTGGTGGAACCCGCGTCGCTCACTTACAACATCCGGTCGGAGAACAGCATCTTCTTCGAGGTGGACGGACCGTATCTGGCCATGATCCTGCCCGCCTCCAAGGAGGAAGGGAAGAAGCTCAAGAAGAGGTGAGCCCCAACTGAACCTGCTGCTGTGGCACAGAAGCAGGGAGGAGAAGTGGTTAACGGTGAGCCTGTTCTGAGTTCAGGTATGCTGTGTTCAACGAAGACGGCTCTTTGGCTGAGCTCAAAGGTTTTGAAGTGAAACGAAGAGGGGAGCTCCAGCTCATCAAGATTTTTCAGTCCTCTGTGTTCGAGGCTTTCCTCAAAGGCACCACTCTGGAGGAGGTCTACGCATCTGTGGCTAAAGTGGCCGACTACTGGCTGGATGTGCTGTACAGCAAGGTCAAAGCAGTGCTTCTGGAGGAAAATCCTCTTCATTCTTCGTTGACCTTAGCCAAAACAAAGTTTGTTAAATTCAGTTTGTCTTGGTTGTGTTTTCCCCTCCAGGCTGCGAACATGCCAGATGCAGAACTGTTCGAACTGATTTCAGAAAACCGATCCATGTCCCGAAAGCTCGAGGACTACGGAGAGCAGAAGTCCACGTCCATCAGCACAGCCAAGAGGCTGGCAGAGTTTCTGGGAGACCAGATGGTGAAAGACGCAGGTCTGAGCTGTCGCTATATCATCTCCCGCAAACCAGAGGGCTCCCCCGTCACAGAGAGGTGAGGCCCGAAGCTGCAAAGTGGACCCTCTTTAACATCAGTGCTAAATAGGGGTGGGCGATATGGCTCAAAAATTATATCGTGATATTTCAGAGCATTATCACGATAACGATAAATTTTGTGATATAACCACAAAAAAAAAAATCTAATTTATTTATTTGACAAAATTAACTTAACATGTCGCTTTGCAGTATTATATAAAATTTTAAAAAACAACAAGGGGTAATTTTACTGAAATTACTTTATTTAGTAAAGTATTCAGTCTCCAAGTATAAAAATAAAAAAAATTAAAATGATCTGGTATTTAGATTGAAAAAGTCTGCACAAAATATAGATCAACAAAATCCACCACAAAAACTAAAGTGCAGGTGCAGTTTCCTAAAAACAACTACCGTAAATAAAATGAAACTTAAGATCTGTTGAGCATAAATGTAACCTACAACAAAATATGTTGCCTTTAAATGAGCTGTAACTTCCAGAACTTGTAACAAGGTGATCAGCTGACCCTGAAGCTTGTTGGTGTTTCAGCTTCATCTATTCATGCAGGAATGATTCACTTTTCTGACTGATCTGTCTCTGATCACCTGCTTCTTGGTCCGTGGAGCAGCGTGTGTTTGTACCGACAGTTTAGAGCAAGGGAGAGATGCAGCT
>JBBPBX010008531.1:0-22166 GCA_038048925.1 Garcialebias charrua | reverse complement strand
GAACACCGCAGCGGGCTGCAGCGGGCTGCTCATGATGAGTTCTCTGAGTTCTCTCACTGAGCTGTCAATCATTTCAGTAGGCGTGTCAGCAAGTGACCAATCAGCGACCTCAGTTTGTCCCCTCTGCGCGCAGCTGTTCACATTACAACAAGGATTTGGAGCGAAAACGCGAGCATTTAACGTGAGAAGGAAAGCAGAGCTGTGCCAGCGAACGCGTGCGCACAGAATGCACGCGTAGAGTGGCGTAAAGCCAGGACGCTGAGGTCTACTGGAGGCTTTAGCTGTAAACATCACTTTGAATGGAGGCCAGATCTTATCTGTAGTGGGTTGTTATCGTCCCCCCTCAGCAACACCTGAGGCTCTGTCCTCCCTGACAGAATTCCTAGGAAATTTAAAATTCAATGAGAGTTTTTTTGGCAGGAGAGTTCAACATTGACTGGGATAAGTCGACCCCCCTCTGTGATAAATTCAAGGAATGTTGCCTATCACTCAATCTAACCCAATTTATCGATTCTCTCACTAGACCAAACAAAAACTGTCCTAAAAAATCTTCCATCTTAGACCCATTTCTAACAAACACGCCTCACAAATTCCCTGGTACAGGTGTATTCGCTGACATTTTGAGTGATCATTATGTAATAGCGGCTCTCAGAGATATTAAACTTCTACCTTCTAAGCCCAGATTAATTCAAAAAAGGAATTTGAAACGTTTTTGTGAACAGTCATTCCTCTGGGATCTATCCCACTTTGATTGGCAACGTATTTTATTTACCAACGACGTGAACATTGCTTGGAACTATAATAGTTTCATTTATTTTGTGAACAGACATGCTCCTTTCTGCCAGTTCTTGATAAAGGGACGTGACAGCCCCTAGCCTGGTTGTAACCAGACCCTGTCCTTCACTTCGCTTCGTACTAGGGTCTGGACTTTTCCCATAGAGAAACGTTTCTTGCTGGAGGCGTGGCCTCTGCTTAGGAACAAAACCATTGGATATTTTGAACAGGGAAAGCATTCTGCTCCCTCCCCTCAGAGCCACCCCCCGTGCACTGGTGAACTTGACAACTGCTCCGCCCCCTGCTCCAGGAGTCCTGCAGCTTTTCTCTCGCTGCACAAACTCAGTGTTTATATGTTATAAAACGTTTTAATACAATAAAATCAAACCATGGATCGCTGGTCCAGCTCACC
This sequence comes from Garcialebias charrua, assembly GCA_038048925.1. Taxonomy (NCBI): domain Eukaryota; kingdom Metazoa; phylum Chordata; class Actinopteri; order Cyprinodontiformes; family Rivulidae; genus Garcialebias; species Garcialebias charrua. The sequence continues at coordinate 20,980 of JBBPBX010008531.1, read as the reverse complement.
AAAAGACCAGAAAATCTGCAGGGACTCGGTCAGCAACTAAAACCCGAGTTTAATTCTCGTGACAACCTGAGGCATTTCCGTGTTCATTTTACTCAGCAGGAGGGTGGAGGAGAAGGAGGACGGTCAGCAACTAAAACCCGAGTTTAATTCTCGTGACAACCTGAGGCATTTCCGTGTTCATTTTACTCAGCAGGAGGGTGGAGGAGAAGGAGGACGAGGGAGCGATTACTTAACTTTTGGGGGAAAAAAACAAAAGAAAACTCCAGATAAGGGATTAAGCATGGGAAATTAATAAATTTGTGTCACATATAAAACAGTTCTGCATCGCTTTGAATGATGCCGTGCTGGTGAACTTGACAGCTGCTCCGCCTCTTGCAGCTCTCGCTGCGCAAATTCTGTGTTTATATAAAACGTTCAATAAAATCAAACCATGGATCGCTGGTCCAGCTCACCAAAACACCAGAAAATCTGATGGGACTCGGTCAGCAACTAAAACCCGAGTTTAATTCTCGTGACAACCTGAGGCATTTCCGTGTTCATTTTACTCAGCAGGAAGGTGGAGGAGAAGGAGGACGAGGGAGCGATTACTTAACTTTTGGGGGAAAAAAAACAAAAGAAAACTCCAGATAAGGGATTAAGAAGGGGAAATTAATAAATTTGTGTCACATATAAACCAGTTCTGCATCGCTTTGAATGAGAACATGCGCTGCTCGCTGACTGAGCGCTGGCAGAGCCCTTTTATAGGACGCTGCGCGCTGGGACTGGTGGGGGCGTGGGTTAGGGTCCAAAACTCCGCCCCTTCTGTTCTCTGATTGGTCCGAACAAAAATCTACCGGAGAAATCCTAGTGGGTGGGTAAAGTCCCAGACTGTGCAGTGAAGGGAAATGAGAATTGAGCGGAGCTGTGCAGGAAGGCGAGGGCCAGGCTAGACAGCCCCTGGTTTACTCCTGAACTAGCCGACATCCTGCACAAGAGAGATCATCTTTGGGCCGCAGCGAGAAAATCTGGCTCAGACACTGATTGGTTGAATTTTCAGCAGCTGAGGAATAAATGCACAACTGCCATCAAAGCTGCAAAACATAACAATTTCTTATCTCAGACCTCCAAAAATCTAAACGACCCTAAAAAATTCTGGAAAACCATTAAATCTCTCTCAGGCATCCCCCAATCATCTGACCTCCCATCACAACTTCTCGTTAACTCCGTTCCTGTGTCAAATAATCACGAGATCCTGAACTGTTTCAATAAACATTTTGTTGCTTCTAGTTCATTATTTGACACAGTTACTAATGAAAAATAATCCACTTCATCTAATAACCAAACTTCTACTAATCAAATCCCTCCTACAAGTCAATCCTCAGTTAAAGCGTCTGTGACATGATTTTGTAACAATGCATAAAATTGCCCAACATAAATATCTTGTATCATTCAAACATAAATATATTTAATTTGGATTTAAAAGTGATTTTAAACTTTGCGCCGTGTTTATTCACGGGAAATCCGATTACATGTGAATGCAACATCTGTGACGTAGTATCGGGCAGAGGCAGTCTGCGTCTGTCTGGAGATCGCCTGCAGATCGCCTTTTTTTTCTTGAAAAATGCCGTTACGTTGTGTCGCATTTGGGTGTTCTAATATCATCAGTGAACAAGTGAGCCTTTTCACTTTCCCAAAAGAAGAAATACTTCATCAAGAATGGAATAAATAAAGCTGCCCCCCCCTCGGAGCCCCTCGCTTCCTGAAAAGGTAAGACTCAAATAAATACGGGTGCAGACCTAAATTAGAACCTGCTGTTTCTTGTTCATCTAACTTTCTGCTTCCCAAACTGAAGACCAAAGGTGGGCGGATGAACGCTAGAGAGCGCTAAAGCGCTATTCCGCTTACAGTGGACCTAAACTTTTTGTCAGCGTTTTTGTGAATTGACTAACTTTTATAATTCATAAGCGGATTTGTGCTATTTTTATTTAAAATGCAGTACCGCTAATAACTAATTATCTATCAGTAAAAACCAATAAACTTATTTACAAGCTCTTATGCTGCTTGTTTTTTACCTTTTTCCCCACCGTAAAGAGCAGAGAGGAGGAAGGGTTGGAGGGGGGAGGGGGAGGGGGGCAGAGCTGAGAACAGACTCGGCTCTACCATGTAGGTAAATGCCTGGGGGTCCCATTTCAGCAGTGGCCCCGGCCCCGCCTCGCCCCGTGCAGTCACCTACATCACTAACATTGCTCATGCTTGTTAATGTACATTTAACATAAAAATAATTATAGTTACGATGAAAACGATCATTAAATATACGCAATAAAAAAACGGTCGATTTCTTTATCCCCCTACTAAAAATGGACTATTCCATCTTCCGGGTCATAGTTGAACTCAGGGGCTAATTCTGTAGCTGGCTGCGCTCGGTGTCTTCATAAATCCTTAAAGAACCCCGCTGTTTCAAGCCAAATTAACGTGGCCGGATGATTTTAAGGTGTGTTTTGTGTCGACCATTCGACGGTGAGTCGTTATTTTTATGTATTTTAGTTACTTTTCATTAAATCTGTTGACTACCTATAGACGCTAACTGTGTCTGCCGGTTGGTTGTGCTGGGTTACTAATGGAAATCCTTAGAGAACCCAGCTGTTTCAAGCCAAATTAACGTGGCCGGAGTATTTTATTGTGCGTTTTGTGTCGACCATTCGACGGCGAGTCGTTAGTTTTATGTATTTGGGTTACTTTCATGTATAAATGCGGTGGCGACACACCCGTGTATTTGAGATTTAAACGTGGTTTTAGGGATTAAAAGATCATTCTATTTTTTGTTAATTTCGTGGCCGAATAGAATATATGTACGTAAAGTATTAAATAAATCCTTTGATTTTTGTAATTTCATCCTTTTAGGATCATTTTTGTTACTTTTCAGTTGGCAGTGTAGTGCAAATATTGATAACGCTGCCGGCTATATATAAATATATATATATATATATATATATATATATATATATATATATATATATATATATATATATATATATATATATATATATATATATATATATATATATATAATATATAAATATATAAATAGCGGATTAGATTAGCTTCCCCTAATTTTCATAAGACATTTGTGCTTTTGAAATTGTGGACCTAAAAAAATTAATAAGCGTTTTAGAAATTGTGGAACTAATTTTTTAATTAGCGGTGCCCAGCTTTGCTGAAGACAAATAGCTCAAATCTTCACTTAGATTGCTAAATTCATCGGGTTTTAAATTGTCCGCCCATTAATATGTAAAAGCATACCAGAGCCCTCTGCCCGATACTACGTCACAGATGTTGCATTCGCGTGTAATCGGATTTCCTATGAATAAACACGGCGCGAAGTTTAAAATCACTTTAAAATCAAAATTAAATATATGTATAAGTTTGTTTGCAAAAACAAACATAGCTGAATGATACATGATATTTATGTTGGGCAGTTTTATGCATAGTTACAAAATCATGTCACAGACGCTTTAATCACACCTTCTCTTTTTCTCCGTTCTCAGTCAGTGAGGTAAATAAACTGTTAAAATGTCTTGATCCTAAAAAATCTGCAGGTCCAGATGAACTTCCACCTTATTTCTTAAGGCTGGCTGCTCATATCATCACAGTCCCTGTGACCCACATCTTTAATCTGTCCATAAGCCAAAACATTCCGGATGCTTGGAAAACAGCCTTTGTTCTTCCTTTGCTGAAGGGAGGTGACCCCACCTCACTGAACAATTATCGACCGATCTCTAAACTCTGCATTTTAGCCAAGGTTCTAGAAAAACTGATAAACTCTCAGATCAAAAATTATCTGGACTCATTTAACATCTTACCTCTCCATCAATCTGGTTTCAGGAAAAAACACAGCACAACGACTGCTTCACTGAAGGTTCTTAATGACGTTGTTGAAGCATTGGATGCTAAGGATTATTGTGCTGCACTTTTCTTAGACCTGTCTAAAGCTTTTGACACTGTGGATCATAACATCTTGTGTCATAAGCTCTCAGAAATCGGTTTCTCAGATCACACCATTGGTTGGTTTTCTAACTATCTTTCCGATCGGAGGCAATGTGTTCAACATAATGGTACTTCTTCCAGTTATTTAACAGTCAACAATGGTGTACCACAAGGCTCAGTCTTAGGACCAACCCTCTTTACAATCTACATAGGTAATGTAGGTCAGAGCATCCCTGATGCATCCTTACATTTCTATGCTGATGACACAGTTGTTTACTGTCGAGCTAAAACAGTTGCTAAGGCTTTCCAGCTTTTGCAATCCGCTTTTGACATCATCCAGTCAGATTTGTTCCGTCTCAAACTTGTCCTAAATGCTGATAAAACCAAAGGGATACTTTTTTTTTTAAAATAGGACGTCGGTCCCAGCAGTTCTTCCTCTGATTTTATCCTCAAATAGTGTCCCTATTGAGTTTGTTGATTCCTATAAATATTTGGGTATCCTGGTCGATTTGCATCTCTTTTTTTAAACTCCACGTGGAAAACCTAGTGAAGAAACTGAAAGTTAAACTGGGTTTCTTTTTCAGAAACAGATCATGTCTAACACTGAATGCTAGGAAACGCCTTGTATCTGTGACTTTCCTTCCCTCCATTGATTACGGTGACATTATCTACATGAATGCTCCTACAAGCACCCTGCGGATGTTGGATGTTGTCTATCATGGTGCACTAAGATTCATAACTGGCTGTGATTATCGTACCCACCACTGCACCCTGTATTCACTGGTTAACTGGACATCATTAACCTCACGCAGACTCTTCCACTGGTACATTTTCATCTTTAAATCACTTCTTGGTCTGCTGCCTTCATACATCTCCTCCTACATGTCTCTGCATGAGTGCAGCTACAGCGTGCACTCTCAGGACATGATTACCTGCAGTGTTCCGTCAGTGAGGACTGAGCTTGGCAAAAGGGCCTTCTCCTACTCCGCTCCTGCTTCCTGGAATATCTTACAAAAAGATCTGAAGATCTCGACCTTGACTTCTCTAAATGGCTTTAAGAATCTGTTGGAATCCTGGCAAAAACCAATGCAGACATGTTCCTGTTTTTGATTTTCTACATCTGCCTTATAATCTGTCTGTTTTGCTACTTTGACATCTTTGTTTTAACTTGTTAAAAAAAAAATCTGTATGCCTCTCTTATGATTGTCTATTGTTGATTGTCCAAGGAAAATCTACTGTTGCTGTTGTCATCATTCTTTGTTTGTAGCCAGGTCTCTCTTGTAAATGAGTCCTTGAGGCTCAATGGGATTAACCTGCCTAAATAAAGGTTGAATAATGACAATAACACCTGTTAGTTGAATAACCCTGCTTATTCCCTTTCTTCAAGTGCTGACGTTACATGTTGGACTGACCTGCGGGGTTTTGCGGGGACACTGACCCTCTGTAGAAGACGGCTCCGTCCTTGGCGATGGCCCACATTTGATTGGCTCCTCCGATTGAGATGGACTTAAAAGGCTGATCTGTGCCCACATGCAGCCAGGAGCTGCCCTGCAAAAAACAAAACCAGAGATTAGTCAGAGTCTGCAGAAATTATTACAATCCAGACATCTAATAAAACAAAATCATCCTGCTCTTATTATTGAACGTGTCTCAAGGTTTAAAGTTGTGTATTTCGTGTCTTACAGCTGGGTTTTGAGGCGTTACCCCCAACCGACACAAGACGTCTCCCTTGTCACTGAGGGCCCAAAGGGGGACCTGGTCCACGCCGCTCTGGGTCAGGCATGGCATCAGAGAGATGTCGCTCAGGCGGATCGGTGGTACCATCCTCCACGGCCCTCTCACCGTTATCGTGCACTTCCTGTGTGAATAAGATAAAGATCAGTTAAAGCTGCTGCGGAAACTGAGCTACTACCTGCAGACACGTGACGTTACCTCGTCCATCTCCTGCGGCGAACAAAGTCCTTCATAGTTTTGTGCCCGTGAAACGTCCTGTGGGACGGAGGAGTCAGAAAAATGATTCAGTGGGTAGATTCATTTTATCTGAGACGGCTTCTTGAAAAGCGAACGTTTCGTACGTGGGGAAGTCTGCAGCGTACTGCCAGCCTTCTTTGTCCGTCCCTCCTGGGACGTTGTAGTCCACGGTCCACTCCGACACCTAAAAGCAACAAGGTGCCAGCGGAGGTTAGTAGGAGAACAACAAGTGTAGCGCACTGGGGGAGTTCTGTGCAAACTGGTTTCCCTTACCCAGGACCACTGTGGGGTGGGTGGGTGCGTGTTGCCTTTGGTGCACTCCTTCAGCCCGCTCTCATCGCTCCACATCGGACGGTCCGTAGGAAGTCCTCTGGAGGGGTGAGTCATAAAAAGTTGCATTTTGTCCACGAGAAACGGGGTGAACTTTGAAAGCTGTTAAAAGAAAAGCAGTCCTACTTGTCTGTGTATCCAGTCATGGGGTTCCACCTCTGATTCTCGTACACGTGGATACTCCTGACATCCGTCTGCTGGTGCAGCTGAGCGCCGTCTGCAGCAGGAAACACAAAAACAGATTTTAATGCAAGCAGAGGTTTAAGATAAACAACAGATGCTAAATGCTGGTGAAGATTCTCAGTCGTCCAGGACATGATAAAATCAAAAAAAGGTGTTCAATACAAGATCAACTGGACTTTATTTAAATAAAGTCCAGTTGATCTTGTATTGAACGCCTTTTTTTGAACAGATGCTAAACAGATGTTCTCCTTAGATAAAAGCTATTTTCTTCACAGTGTGGCACGTTTAGTGACAGCAGCTGTATCAGCGCTAGTAGCTTTGTTTCCTGGACAGATGAAACACATTTTAAATATTTTTCAGGATTTTCAGCTACTTGGACATTTTTTTTTAAAATAACTAGTTTTATAAAACATGAGTTTGCAGGGGTTCCCAGCTGCTGTCCTTGAGGAACACCATCCTGCATGTTTTAGTTGGTTCCCTGCTTTGACACACCTGATTTGAATGAATGGGTGAATAACAGGCTTCTGCAGGACTTTATGGTCATTAAATCATTGAATCAGGTGTGTTGGAGCAGGGAAACAACTACAACATGCAGGATGGTGTTCCTCAAGGACCAGTGTTGGGAACCACAGGCTTAAAGTATTCCTTTAACAGTCTACGGGGCATGTGTTACCCGGACTGAGCTGTTGACCATAGTTCCCACTGTAGACCCAGGCGGTGCCGTCCCACCCGATGCCCCACACCAGCCCCAGGCAGTTAGACTCTACGCAGCGCAGGTGCCCCTGGACCTGGCGCCAAAACCTGCAGCGCCACCGCGGAAGCACCCAGCGTTAGCCACAGCAACGTTAGCACAGAGAGTGACAGAGACAGAGCTACGTTAGCAACATGTTGACTGAGGTGTCACAAAACAATGTGAACAAAAAGATGTGAAAAAGGTTAAAGAGGGAGAGGTTTAAAAGTGATGCAAAGCAGACAGACAGAAGCCGGTCGTTGCTGCCGGTCTCACATGAGGTCACAGGCCGGGGCGTGGGCAGGAGCCTCCAGGGACAAGGACGGCTCGTGGACCAGAACGTCTCCATTTGAAGTAGTGGACCACAGGGCCTGCCTGGACGGAGCGCCGGTGATCCCTCGATACTCACAGCAACAGTCAGACAACAGGCTCAGCTGAAAGAAACGAACAAAAACACAATCAGTTTCAGCTTAAGCAGGAAAAGGTTGTGAAACCAGTGAAAATCTACTAAACACGTGATCCGTTTGGATCAAGACAGAACCGTTACCCAGTCGTTCATGTCCTTCTCAGTTTGTGCTGCTAAAAGCAGAGGCCACCTCTGTTTGGTCCTTTCGGCTGTATACACGGCAAACGCGTAGTGGCAGTCCCGCAGAACCGGAACCAGCACCGTCACCTCATTTATAAACACGTGGAGGTACTGGGAGAGTGACGACAGAAGATACAATATTCAAACACGTCTTCTAGCCATCTCGCTGAAGAGGCGTGGACCTGCAGAGCCAACCTTCTTCTCGTCGTACTGCGTGTAGTAGACAAAGAAAATGCTGTCCTTCCTTCCATCCGACCTGGTGGATTGCTCGAGAGCAACGCCCACGTCCACCCAGCGCTGTGGCTTCCAGTCTCTCCACCAACGCAGCGTACCTTTACGCAGCCACACCGACTGGACAGAGGAACAAACGCAGGGAGAACGTGAGCAGAGCGGAGATCCTGAACATTGTAGAAAACCTCCAGCCGTCACACAAGAGCAGCAGCAGTCTTACGTTGCTTCTCTCCAGCGGTTTCTTGCTCATCTCTTCTCTGCGTTCCTGTTGTTGAGGCCGTTCGCTCCAAGCTGCTGACTGAACCGGAGTCAGCGACACGGAGCTGGTGAGTGGACCTGACAGAGCAACGAGTCAGAAAAAACAAGTCAGTATCCCTTCAAGGATGCAAGAACTCAAAAACAGAAAGGACCCAAAAATACGAAGTAAAACTTTAGTTTTTCATGCATTCTTTTAAAATAGACTTTGTGATATTTTAGCTGTTCTTATATCAAAACATTTAGCTCATTCAAGAGATAATTTTATACTTTTTATTTAAAGAAATTCATTTAATTACAAATGCATCTTCAGAGATGTCTGAGATCTCTCCACTTCCTTCAAACACACCGCTCTTTTCAAAATGTGCTTTAGCAAACGTGCTCATTTTGTCTTCTTTAGCTACTTTTAGCTAGCCTTTAGTCACATTTAGGTTTAGCTAGCCTTCTGTTGCTAGCATGTTTTAGCCTTTACTCATTTGTAGACAAAAATCTTTACTCTTTCAATGAAAAATAAGCATGGTGTTCCTGACACTTCAGAAGCAGCATGTTTAGTTGGGTACAATAAACTGCAGCTNCCTGATATTTCCTCTCATGCGGCAGAACGTTCTGGCCGTACCTCTGACAAATCATAGTGCAGTCTGGCTTCAGACCTATTCTTTAAACAGCTGGTTAAGATGACTAATTCGCAACGGTTACATTATACAGTTTGCAGAGAAACTGCCCAGGTTCAATGGAATTTTGGAGACAAAACTCACATCCATAGCACAGGGCGAGGCGCTACAGTTAGAACTACAGGAACTGCTAGCGAAACACGTCATTTCCGGGGTACCCTCGGGCGAGGAGAGGACCGGGTTTTATTCAAAATATTTCATAGTCCCCAAGAAATCAGGGGGACTCAGGCCGATATTGGATTTGTCAACCTTCAATAAGCACATCATGAAATGTCCATTTCATATGCTAACTGTAGGAGCCATATAAAAGATTGAAGTTTAAAATAAATTTTATTTTTGTTGCCTGAATTGATTCTGTGAATTACAGTTGTGGTTCTATTGTTTGAAGAAAATAAGCATTTGGAATTGTATGCTGTTGAAGCTTATGACGTGGTGCCTTCCGATTGGCTGTTTAAATGGGTTTAAAGAGAACGTAAGCATTGTTCTTTTAGTAGAAGTCTGGCACCAGAAGAGTAACAGTCTTTTGACTGTCACTTTCTATTTGTTTTGAATCTGTATACCTTGTTTTGTGTATATCTTTTTATTACGTTCAGTAAAGACACAAATATAATCGCTGGATTCAAGACCTCCTTTTTGAAGAAATGTGTCGCGTACGAAAGAGCTTTAAGGGGCTAGACTAGTGAGAGCTTTACTGCACTTATATCAAGTCAAAAGACTTTCTCATTCAGGACTCTTTCAAAACCAAGTCAGAAAGGAAAGAGGACTTACGGACAATCAGAGAGTCAACTCAATTGAGGACCCCGCAGGAGTTGAAAAAATAAAAGCCGTGAGCTCCGCCGCCGCCATTAAGAGCGACAGAAGCTTCAGGTTGGTTGCTTAGCAAAAAAAAAAACGGTTGGTTGCTAAGCTAACAGGCTAACGGAGCCAGCACCTCCATAAACCCCGTTAACTATGAAATAGAAATCCTACACATAAAGGAACTCTTTCACACACGTTTGTGTGAACGTTTTAGAAGAGTAAGAAGCTATGAAAGCTCACAGTTTGCGTGTAAAGATTTAAAAGTAAAATAAACGGGACAAGATGGCGGACGATTGTGAAGTTGCGGCCGTTGGCCAGAAGAGGGAGCCAAAGCCCACAGAACGAGCTCTAGATGAGAAAATCATCAGATTAAAAGGAGCCAGAAGAGGAAAGCTGTCACAGTTGACAAAAGAGAAGAATAACATTGAAAGATTGAAACAAAATGAATGCAATATTGATTTCATAGATGAAGAATCTTTACCAAACTTTGTCAAATGCCTAGGAGAATATAAACGCATTAATGAAGAACTGTATGAACTGTTAAATGAAGATGATAAATGCAAAGACCAAGATGTGTTCAAGCATAGACATTCTGAGTTTAAACTTTTCATACAAAGCATTATAAAAAGGATAAACGATGTAATATGATCTCCAGAGGATGATGTTGGTCCACACGACAGTGTTTCAAAGAGGATGATGTTGGTCCACACGACAGTTTCAAAGGCTAACTCAGTTGCAAGCAGTACGTCACAAGGATCAAGTACAAGTTCAACGCGGCTGAGAACTAAAGCAGAATGTGAAGCACTCTTAGCAAGAGCAGCAGCTATGAAAAAGAAAGAAGCAATTGAACTAGAAGAAGCCCGTCTAAAATTTAGAAAAGAGCAACTAGAAATTGAAACAGAACTTGCTATTTCAGATGCAAAATTAAAGGTGTATGAAGAGTTTGAAGACGCTCAGAAGTCTGAGGTTGATTCTTTTCAAGCTATTCCAAAACTCAGAACTGAGCCCGTTCATTCTGCTGGTAAATCAGAAAAACAAGAAACATTCTCAGAGAATGGGCAACAGGCAAATCTCAACCCTCCTGTATCAAAGAAGTCTCCTACAAAGGGCACTCCAACACATGTCCAGTGTCCAGTGTTGTAGGGCGACCGTGGCACAGTGGTAATGGCAGTCGACCCCCGATCGGAAGGTTGGAGGTTCGAATCCCGCGTCCGCCCACCATGTGTCGTTGTGTCGTTGTGTCCCTGGGCAAGACACTTAACCCCGAGTTGCTCCCGGTAGGTCTGGATGGCGCCTTGCAAGGCAGGCTACCACTACCGGTGTATGAATGTCTGAATGAATGGGTGGATGGCTGGTATTGTAAAGCGCTTTGGGGCTCCTCACAGGGGGCTGGAAAGCGCTATATAAATAAGCTCCATTTACCATTTACCATTCTGATGCTTTTTCAGCTGATCTGTTTCAGGTTCTGCAGCAACAAAATCACCATACCGAAATGCTCATAAAACAGCAAGGCTTGTCCCGACTTCCTCAGAGAGAAATTCCAGTATTTACGGGTTACCTTACCTACTTACCTTACCTACTACCCTTACCTACAGATCCTTCATAAGAGCCTTTGAGCATGCCATTGAGAAGCGAACTGATAGCCAACAAGATTGGTTGTATTACCTAGAACATTTCTAGCTCCACTGAGACTCCACTGAGACTCCCAAGGTCAATGTTGGTTCCTTGGCTCAATACATCAGACCTATTGTTACAAACCTGGGGGTCAAGATCGATGCCGGACTAAAATTAGAAAACCACATTCATTCATTCATTCAACCTTTATTTATACAGGCTAGCCTCGTTGAGTCACGGGGACTCATTTACAAGAGGGACCTGTCTCACTCACACCAAACAACCATCCACTCTCACACTCACACCTAGGGTCAATTTAGAGTCACCAATCAGCCAAGCATGTTTTTTTTTTGTTTTTGTTTTTTTGGTCTGTGGGAGGAAACCTGAGTACCCGGAGGAAACCCACGCAGAGCAGTTGTTAAAACTAGTTTTTTCCATCTGAGGCAGCTGGCTAAGGTGAAGCCGATTCTTTCTAAGTAGCATTTTGAAACAGTAGTTCACGCCTTTGTGACCACACGGCTGGACTACTGTAATGCACTCTATATAGGAATCAGTGATTCGTGTATCTCTCAGCTTCAGAGGGTACAGAACGCCGCTGCACGACTTTTAACTGGCACACGAAAGTTTGACCACATTACTCCTGTTTTAACCTCCCTGCACTGGCTGCCCGTACATTCCAGGATTCATTTTAAAGTTCTTTTATTTGCTTTTAAAGCGCAAAATGGTCTTGCCCCGCCCTATCTGTCCGAGTTGCTGCAGCCATACACACCCTCTCGATCCCTCAGGTCATGTGATCAGCTGCTCCTGAGTGTCCCAAAGACAAAACGCAAGCTCAGAGGAGACCGTGCTTTTGCTGTGGCAGCTCCTAAACTGTGGAACAACCTTCCCTTGAACATCAGACAGGCCTCTTCCCTGTCTGTTTTTAAATCTCTTCTTAAAACCCATCTCTTCTCCCTGGCCTATGACACCATCTGCGATGTTGACTTTTAATAATTTTAGTCGCTTGTTTTATCTGATTGTATGATTCCTCAACTTTTATTATGTGACTCTTATTTATTTTAATCATTTTATTACCTGATTGTGATTGTTTTGTTGTGTGTACAGCACTTTGGTCCTGTAGGTGTTTAAAGTGCTCTATAAATAAAGCTGGTATGGTATGGTATGGTATTTCACAGGTGGAGAACCGCTGGATCTTGTACATAGTTGTGAGCACATGAAGCTAGACAGAGCTTATAGAGAAGCAAGGGTTTTGCTTGATCGACACTATGGAGATAGTTAACCATTTCCACAGCATATATAAAAAAAGCTATGGAATGGCCTCAAATAAAACCAGATGACAGAAAGGGGCTGAATACATTTGTATTATTTCTGATTGGATGTTCCAACACATTAAACGATATGGACTACATGAGTGAAATGAACAACCCAACAAACATGAAAAGCATATTGTACAAACTTCGATATACAGTTAGTCCCCGACTTACGAGCGAGTTCCGTCCCTAGGGGGTGCTCGTATGTCAAAAATTCGTAAGTAGGATCACATAGTTAAATTTTTATTTTTTTTTTTTTACTTTTTTTTTTTTTATAAATGAATACATGTACAGTACTGGACAGTCACCAAGCACTTAGCCTATCCTAACACAGTTTTTAAAGATGAAGGAATAAGTTGAATTGTCTCCCTTTCACATAAAGGGAGCAAGCTCCCTATGGAGCCTGCAGGGAGGAGGGAGACAATTCAACTGACTCCTTCATCTTTAAAAACTGTGTTAGGATAGGCTAAGTGCTTGGTGACTGTACAGTACTGTACATTTATCTATTTATTAAAAATATACAGTATATACAGTATTTTTATTTTTTATTTATAGATAAATGTACAGTACTGTACAGTCACCAAGCACTTAGCCTATCCTAACACAGTTAAGGAGTCAGTTGAATTGTCTCCCTCCTCCCTGCAGGCTCCATTCCCATAAAGGGAGCTAGCTCCCTTTATGTGAAAGGGAGACAATTCAACTCACTCCATCTTTAAAAACTGTGTTAGGATAGGCTAAGTGCTTGGTGACTGTACAGTACTGTACATGTATTCATTTATAAAAAAATAAATAAAAAAGTTAAAAAAAAAATTGTTATTATTATTATTTTTTTTTTATTAGATGCATGCTCGTAAGTCCGGGACCTCGTAAGTAAGAGCGCTCGTAAGTCGGGGACTACCTGTAAACTGAAAGAAAAGCGAAGAAGTCATGCTTACAACATTCAAGAAAGAAAAGGAACACGAGCCGAATTTCCTGATCTTGTAGAGTTCATCTACAAACAAGCAAAGATTGCCAATGATCCGCTATTTGGAGATATTCTTGATGTCACTCCAGGTAGTCAGAGAGGTGCACAAAATAAATTTGACCAAGTAAAAGGCCTTTCAAAGAGAAGCAGTTTTGCTGTGAATATATCTCCTACTGAAAAGGATGCAACAAAGAGTCAACATGGTAAATGGTAAATGGAGCTTATTTATATAGCGCTTTCCAGCCCCCTGTGAGGAGCCCCAAAGCGCTTATAGACATGATAGAACTTCTTCATTCAAAACAATCAGTGCTTTTCAAAGCCCATGTCTTTATTGTAAAAACAGCCATGCTTTGAGTGTTTGCAACAAAATTAAAGAAAAGCCTTCAAAAGACAGAATACAGTTTCTGAAATCACAAGGTCTTTGTTTTGGGTGTCTAACTGCAGGTCATCTATCCACAGTATTCCTGAGGGCGTCACTGTAGAAGCGAATGTGCATTGTACTTCCTGTCCGACACCGGAAGTGCCTGTATTCCATAGGCGAGTATGGATCGCGGGTGTTTTTGAAAGTTATTTTCATTCATTTTATCGGAGCAAACACAGCTTTTGTTTAAACGGAACGTTTACTGAAATGTCCTACCGGGGTTCAGGTACCTGCTGTGCTGTTCGCGGCTGCACCAACAACCGGACCAAGCTAAATCTTTGGCTAAAACAACAGTGTTTTCAACACGGACCCAAAACAAAGAAAGAGTGTTCCTGCATCCTTCTCTATGGCTGTGTCTGCGCGATCAGGTAACATCTGTAATTTCTTTTTATTCAGGGAGGGTTTATTAATGAGAGTTTTGGATGATTTACTGTCTTAAAATGATATATGTCAGGCGCGACCGGTATTTTTAGCCGAGATAGCTGCTAATAAACCTTAGCCGAGAGGCCGGAGCAAACGCGTTCGCTATTTATGTATTTTTAAATTATGTCTGCGCGATCAGGTAACATCTTTTTATTCGGGGAGGGTTTATTAATGAGAGTTTTGGAAGATTTACTGTCTTAAAACGATAGATCTCAGACGCGACCGTGACTTTTAGCCGAGTTAGCTGCTAATAAACCTTAGCCGAGAGGCCGGAGCAAACGCGTTCGCTATTTATGTATTTTTAAATTATGTCTGCGCGATCAGGTAACATCTTTTTATTCGGGGAGGGTTTATTAATGAGAGTTTTGGAAGATTTACTGTCTTAAAACGATAGATCTCAGACGCGACCGTGACTTTTAGCCGAGTTAGCTGCTAATAAACCTTAGCCGAGAGGCCGGAGCAAACGCGTTCGCTATTTATGTAGTTTTAAATTATGTCTGCGCGATCAGGTAACATCTGTAATTTCTTTTTATTTGTCCCTCCTCTTTTAACAAAACGAGTGGTGTTCCCACATTTTTAATGAACGAAAACAACAAAGTTTGGACTGTCTTCAACTGTATTACTCGCATGTAAACAAACTGTGTTTCCGGTCAACCGGAAGTCGTGTGCACATTTCGCGCAAAGCGTCATGGGGCGTAGGAATACTGTGGATATAAATACTGTAGAACAAAGGCCTCGTGTTCTGACTGTTCTCTTAAGCACCCCACTATTCTACATGTGTTGAAGCAGGACGGTGTGTCAGAAGAAAACAACGTGGATGACAACCCACAAAACACAAGTGAAGTTACAAGTGTGCTTGTGTCTGTTGGATGTAAAAAAAAGGTGAAGTCACTGGGGCCGGGGAAAATGAATGCATACTTCCCATTGTACCTGCACAAATAAGACACAAGAAAAACAGGAAGATCATTAAGACATATGCATTTCTGGATCAAGGTAGCACAGCAACCTTTTGCACCGAGGATCTGGCGAAAAAGTTAAATAGTCTAGGGAAAAAGAAAGAAATCCTTTGCACCATGGCACAGGAAAAGAAAGTCTGTAGTTATGTTCTTACAGATTTAGAGGTTTGTGGTCTCGATGAACAAGACTTTATGACACTGCCAGATGTGTACGCTCAACCAGACATCCCTGCAACAAGGGGTAATATACCAAAAGAGCAAGATTTGGAGAGATGGCCTTACCTGAACCAAGTTCATCTTCCCAGACTAGAGTCAAATATTGGACTTCTCATTGGTGCTAATGCTCACAAGGCTTTGGAGCCATGGAAGATCATCAACAGCCAGAATGATGGACCATATAAGGACCATAAGGGCAGCAGGGTGGCACAACTGGTAGAGCTGCTGCCTCTCAGCGAGCAGGTCCCCGGTTCAAATCCCGGTCCGGGTGCCTTTCTGGGTGGAGTTTGCATGTTCTCTCCGTGCATGCGTGGGTTTTCTCCGGGTGCTCCGGTTTCCTCCCACAGTCCAAAAACATGCATGTTAGGCTGATTGGTAACTCTAAATTGACCCTGGGTGTGAGTGAGACAGGTCCCTCTTGTAAATGAGTCCTCGTGGCTCAACGAGGCTAGCCTGTATAAATAAAGGTTGAATGAATGAATGAATATGCTGTGAAAACAGCTCTGGGTTAGGTGGTAAATGGACCAGTCAACAGATGTCAAGGTATGGACTTATGTGTCACTAAAAAACAAGATTTTCTTGTCAATCGTATATCTGTATTGAACATTGAAGACATGCTGGTGAAGCATTACTGTACAATGCAGATTTCCCAGAGCGACAGTATGAGAACAAACAAGAACCATCTCAGCAGAATAAGCAGTTCATGCATGCTGTAACTACATCAGCACAGCTCACAGATGGTCATTATTGTATCAAGCTGCCTCTGAAAGATGACAATATAATAATGCCACACAACCGTGGTATTGCTGAACAAAGGCTCAACTCTTTAAAAAGAAAGCTCAGTAGAAATCCAAACTTTTGTCAAGATTACAAAGCTTTCATGGACAATATATTGAAGAAAGACAAACGTACAGTATAGATGAGCTGAGACCCCTTCCGGCACCAGAGATGGATGAAGAAAAAGACAGAGTCCCAAGACCTCCCTCTCCTCCCAAGAAGAAAAAGAGTGAAACAAAGAAACGTTTTGCCGACTCAGATGAAGACAACCCTGTTCATATGAAAAAACACAAAAAGGAGAAGGCAAAGGAGGCAGGAAAGCATAAAGACAAAAGAGAAAAGGGAAAGAAAAAGAAAAAGAAAGCAAAGAAGGAGTGCAAAATTGAAACTTCTGAAGATGAAGCTACTGTTCCACTGGAGGAAGACCTGAGTGACGGTCCATCTGAGTCGCAAATGGACGATTCTGGATCAGCACAAACTGTAACAAAGTCAGGGGAAAAGACAAGTTTGGATGATAAGTTCAAACAAAAGAAAGGCAAGTGGGAAGTAAAGCTGCAGGGCATCAAGGACTTTTTGGTCAACAAAAAGAGTAAAAAAACTGACGGCACCCAAAAAGAAGCTAGCCTGCAAAAACTCAAAGGTCATATTTCTAAAACCAAGGAGGATCCTACTCCAGTCAGACTTAAGTGACAGCTCCACACTACATAAAAAGGCTAAGAGCAAAGGAAGTGAGAGCACATCAGGACCACAAAAGACCTCTTCTTCCTGCTCATCCTCATCCTCCTCTGCAACTGTGAGTACCATCAAGGTAAAGGAGGACGAAGGGACTAAAGAGGAGGTGTTAGGGCAGAAGGATGCTAGTGGCTCAACCAACCTGTTTAAAAAGTTCCTGCTAAACTGTGAGGCCAAAGAACGAGCTCCTCGCAGGCCACCAACTCATCCACCTGCTGTAGAGAAAAGCAGCAGCAAGCCCACAAAGTTAATAGGAAAGATTGAAAAGTTTTCCAAGCCAGCTAAGAAGTCTCCTACTCAGAAACCAGACCACAACAAGACAGAAAGGACCAAGCAACAAGAGGTTACCAGACCGGGACATGGTTCTGGCTTTAGCCTGGACAGTGACGAGCGAGAAGAGGAATGCACGGGAAAAGCACGGCCTACAGATGATTTCAGAGAACGAAAGGAGAGGCCTGAGGACGTGCAGCACCCAAGCTGGGAGAAGAAAATATCAGCTGATGATAGGAGGAAGAGGAGAGAAGACAGTGAGACCAGATTCTACGTGGCTTGTGATGAAAATCAGGAGCCACCAGAGAGCTCTGACAAATCTGACAAGAGCCAAGCCACTTTGAGTCTTGAAATGGACCTCAACCTTGACTGGATGACTCTGGACAACTTCCAGAAGCATCTGAATGGAGAATAAAATATTTCATTAAGAGACTGTTTTGTAACCAAATTAAGCAAGCTTTTGTTTGATAAGTTACTGAAATATTTATGGCTCCAATTTAAGTTGAGTTAGTAATTGATATGTTAATACAGTACATAGTCAATTAGAGACCGGAAAATGTAGGAGCAATATAAAGGATTGAAGTTTAAAAGAAATGTTATTTTTGTTACCTGAATTGATTCTGTGAATTACAGTTGTGGTTCTATTGTTTGAAGAAAATAAGCATTTGGAATTGTATGCTGTTGAAGCTTATGACGTGGTGCCTTCTGATTGGCTGTTTAAATGGGTTTAAAGAGAACGTAAGCATTGTTCTTTAAGTAGAAGTCTGGCACCCGAAGAGTAACAAAGCTCTTTTGACTGTCACTTTCTATTTGTTTTGAATCTGTATGCCTTTTTTTGTGTATATCTCTTTTTATTACGTTCAGTAAAGACACAAATATAATCGCTGGATTCAAGACCTTCTTTTTGAAGAAATGTGTCGCATATGAAAGAGCTTTAAGGGGCTAGACTAGTGAGAGCTTTACTGCACTTACACTAACAATAAAGCGCGTTCTCGAGTATGCGACGTCAGGGGATTGGTTTGTATCAATCGATCTCCGAGATGCTTATTTCCATATCCCGATCGTCAGCAAACACAGGAAGTTTCTCAGGTTCGCCTTTCAGGGAACCTGTTACGAGTACAATCGCCTGCTGTTCGGCTACGCTCTTGCACCTCGGACCTTCTTGAAGGTCATCGAATCAGCGTTACAACCGCTGCGTTCAAGGGGCATGAGGATCCTCTATTACATTGATGATCTACTGCTTCTGTCTCACTCGAAAGAGGAGGCAGCAGCACAGATGATGATTTTGGTGAATCATCTGTCCCGATTAGGTTTTGCCATAAATTGGGAGAAAAGTTCTTTTTCACCAGCCCAACAAATAGTTTTTCTGGGAATGAGTTTCTGCTCCACAAGCATGACAGCTGTTTTGTCGGACCAGACGAAAGAGTCGCTGATGTCACTCCTTCAGTGCGTTCAGCCTCACAAGACGGTGCCAGCGTTAACAATAATGAAGTTATTGGGAATGATGGCAGCCGCACATGCGGTAGTGAAACTGGGTTTACTGCACATGCGCAAATTGCAGAGGTAGTTTATACGTCAGAGAATAGACCCGATACGCCACAAAAGACGCAGAGTCACGGTTCCCCCGTGGGTAAGAATGGACCTGGTGTTCTGGGGGAATCCCAGGACTCTTGTCAGAGGGGGTTCCCCATGGCAAAGTGACGTCATTCAGGGCGGTCATTACCGATGCATCTCTTTCCGGTTGGGGTAGGACGCGTCTTTCTCAGACGGTGGGCAGAACGTGGCCACCGGGCACGTCTCTCCACATAAACGTACTGGAGCTTTTAACAGTTTACAAAGTCCTGAAACATTTTGTTTACATGATTCGAGACCAGGATGTTCTGGTCCACACAGATAACAAAGCAATCGCCACGTACATAAACCGTGAGGGCGGAGTTCACTCAGCCCAGCTGCTGAACACAGCTTGAGAGCTGCTCGGCTAGGTACACATTAACCTAAAATCGCTGCGGGCAATTTACATCCCAGGCGTGCAAAATAGAGCTGCCGATATGTCGAGAGGCGGGCCTTTGGACAGGAATTGGATGCTCTACCCGGACCTTGTGTTACAAATCTGGAGCAGGTTCGGGAGGGCGGAAGTGGACTTATTTGTCACACGGGAGAACGTTCAGTGCCCTCTGTTCTTCTCCTTGAGCCCTCTCGACACCCACCTCCCCACCCCTCGTTGGGGGTAGATGCCTTTGCACACAGATCATGGCCAAAGACGTTAATTTATGCTTTTCCTCCAGTTCCCCTGCTACCAGCGCTGCTGGAAAAAGTGAGAGAGGAGGGGCTATCAATGATCCTGATTGCTCCGGAGCGCACAAACACACCATGGTATCCGGTTCTGTAGCAACTGATAGGCCGCTCCTGAAAGCTCCCTTGGACAAACAACGCTCTCCTGCAAGCAGGGGGAGCAATAAAGAGCCACCCAATGATAGGTCAGCATCTGTGGGTTTGGTTGCTGAACAACAACATTTAGAAAACCTTGGTTTTTCTAAAGATGTCATCGGTACCATTCAAGGAGCATGTGCAAAGTCTATAACTGCTGTTTATGCATCAAAATGGGCTGCTTTTCAGCGTTGGTGTCTGGAAAAACAGCTGAACCCATGTTCGTGTCATTTGGGCTCCATTTTGTCATATTTACAACTACTGTTGGACAGAAATTCGGCCTTCAGCACGGTTAAAACGTATGCTGCAGCAATTTCTTCCTGTCGTGAGGAGTTTAATGATAGAACTGTGTTTAATCATCCCCTAATAAAACGTTTTCTGAAGGGTGCCCGTCGCCTTAGACTTATTTCTCGCACCGTGGCTTCTCAATAGGACTTATTTACTATGTTAAATTCTTTAACTAAAGATCCATTTGAGCTGCTGAAAGAGATACCACTAAAGTTATTATCTCTTAAAAACAACCTTGTTGTTAGCTCCAACATCAGCTAAGAGAGTAAGTGACCTTTCTAGACTGTCTGTCTCCCCTTTTTTTTCTAAAAATTCAGGGGGATGGAAGCTCTGCTGAACTTAGGCCGAATCCTGCATTTACACCTAAGATCATAACAAGCTCATTCAGGTCCAGGATCATCACATTGGACAGTTTTTGCCTTCTTCCTCGAAGAACAATTACATTTGCTTTGTCCGGTACAAGCTCTCAGATATGTGAGAAGCACAGTTGCAATATGTAAATCTGAGAAGCTCTTTGTGCATTTCAGACGACACTCCCAGGGTCAACCTTTGACCTTTCAGCGGTTGTCACACTGGTTATGTAAGGCCATTTCCCAGGCTTACAGTTCCTCTGGTCTTCAGCTTCCTGACGGTATTAAAGCTCACTCTACTCAAGGGATAGCGACTTCCACAGTCCTGCTCAGAGGCCTGTCTGTGCAGGATATCCATTCTGCGGCCTCTTAGTCGTCAGCGTCTCCATTAATTTGTTTTTACTTAAGGGATGTCTCCAGCTCCTCTTTGACACATTCTGTTCTCAGCGTTGCAACAAAGTAAAACCTTTTTTCATTATGAATAAACTTATTGATTAAATGACAGTTGTTTCAG
>JBBPBX010008530.1:32901-62301 GCA_038048925.1 Garcialebias charrua | reverse complement strand
CTTTTTTAACGTGTATATGGATGATTTATCTAAACTGCTGAATCAATGTAGGACTGGTTGTTGGGTTGGTAATAGAACCATCAACCACCTAATGTATGCTGATGATCTCGTTATATTTTGTCCATATAGTGCTGGTCTGCAGCAACTGTTAAGAGTTTGCTCGCAGTATGGACTGGACTTTGACATCAAATATAATGCAATAAAAAGTATCATCATGATTATCAGGAGCAAAGAGGACACTAAATTATCTTTCCCTGACTTCACTCTGTCTGGCAACATCCTCCAAGTCAGTGAGGAGGTGAAATACTTGGGACACTACATAACCGCTGACCTGTCTGATGACAGGGACATTTACAGGCAGCGTTGTATGCAATATGTACAAGCTAATGTGCTTCTTCGGAGGTTCTCTATGTGCTCAGTGTCTGTAAAAACTGCACTCTTTAAAGCATATTGTACCCCAATGTACACTGCACACCTGTGGCGGCATTACAGAAAGAGCAGTATGCATAAACTACAGGTGGCATACAATGATGGCATGAGGATGCTGCTTAAGGTGCCGCGATGGAGTAGTGCCAGCCAGATGTTTGCAAATGCCAACGTACCAACTTGTGCAGCTGTGCTTCGTAACCTTATGTACAGATGTATGTGTAGGCTAACAAACTCTGCAAATAGCATCATCTATACTCTGACCAACCCTGCACAAAGCTCGGTTAGGTTCTATTCAAGTCTGTGGAATCACTGGCGCCTCAAATTATTTGGCAATGGATGAACATTCTATTTTTACTGTGTCTTGTTGATGTTGTCTTTTTAATTTTTTATATATTTTTATTTTTGGTGGTGGTTGTTTTTGTTACTATGGACCATATGCGTCTGAAATAAAGTTTTGATTGATTAAAGCACTAAAATAACAAAGATCTGCTTGTCTGAACTTGTTCCTGCCTGCAAATATGCAAATATTATATTATTTTTATTTTTTTAAGTACAGTTACAGTCTAGTCATTTTTATTTTAGCTGGATATTAAAGTGAACAAAGTTTTGGATTGAACACCTACCTAAAATTCTTCTGTGATAAAAACGTCTTTCACAGAAATGAAAAGGGTTTGTTGAAACTTTCAGCACACAAGAGTTCAAATGTTTTCTGTAAGCAGAAATATTTTTTTTTAAACATGGTGCTCAGTTTTCCAAAGCTAAAAACCTCAAAAGTTTACTTTTTTCTTCTTCTCAGATTGAGGGTTCCTGAGTGTTTAAAAGAAAAATGACAGATCATGGAAGGAATATTTTCTGGGAAATTTAGTTTCACTATATGGAACAAAAAGATAAGACACTTTAATAGTGAATGTTCGATATAAACAAAAAATTACTTTAGGATGTCTTTTCAGATTGCAGAAATGGTTAAGCTTGGTTGAAGCCTAGATGCGAGTCAGTTCTCAGCACAATGTCTAAATGAAAACTTAATAATAGTATTTCTTGATGGAATGACAATACCACCCACTGCCTTACATGACAAACAGAAACTTGTGAACTGCGAGTGAAGTATGCATTAGGGATGACTGTAAACTACCATGCCACATTATAGGTCAACAATATCTGTAAAATAATCTGAAATGTAGCCATTTTAGTGTTTTAATGTTCAGCAGGTTGTGGCAATTATCTTCAGTTGGTTTAGCTCCAAACGTTAATCTGTTGTAAATATACAAAAATAGATTACCGTATTTCCTGAAGGCTTCACTCAAATCTGTCCAGTGGTTCATGAGCTATTTTGCTAACAGACAAAGAGGATTTACGTCAACAGCTATCCTTATTGCGTAATAGCACTTACAGTAAGTGGTGGTGGGGACTCTCAGCTATTATCACAATGAACCGCAGGCCAATATTTGCAAAAATTATCATTTTATACATGTTTTTGTGTTTCTCATGGTCAGCTGGCTGTGGTGGTCATCTTGAAGTGGGTTGGCTCCGAACGTTAAAGCGTTGTAAATACACGTCCATTGAATATTTCCTGAATGTTTCTTTAAAATTATTCCAGCCTTTTACGAGATAGTATCCACTTTCAGCCATTTCTCTCCCCGTTTTCACACCTGAGAGTCAGTGAAACAGAAATTATTCCCTCAATTCTGACTGAAGGTGCCAACTTTCTCCACAACGAAGACTCTGCGAGTCTCGTTAAACTTGTTCCACGCCGCTGCCATCATTAAGGGATGACAGGAGATGTGTAAAAGCTTTGTTTATTCTCAGTTTGATAAGAAAAGAAGGAGCGATTTCAAACAAGTTACGCAGTAGGAGACCAAAATCAGACCAGCATCAGGACTCCAAGACTCGAAGTGAATTAGAATGTTGAGAATCGCTGCCGTGGATATTTATGAGCACATGTTTGGAATCAAGAAGCCATAAAAACAAGACGTTACGTCAGAGTTGTGTCTGCCAGCTTCTGATGAAGTTTAGTCGGCTGTTGAACTTCAAAACTGAAGATTGTGACTTCTGCGCGACGTAAGACTTACTGCATATGCCACTTTTTGCCTCTATAACAACATCAACTACTACCTCATACATATACTGTGTACATTAACTCATACGCTGCTTTGCCACTTTGCAAATGTCAATGCTAGAAACCTTTAGTTTATTTTAGTTATACTTTTTATACTCTTTTTTTATACTAGTATGCAAAAACTCAGGACAGTATTATGTTCATTAAATGTTTAATGTTTTAGTTTTAGAGTTGGTGTAAATTTTCATACTCTTATTCCACTATGCAAAAAACTCAGGACAGTGTTAGTTTTACTATTTTATGCTTATGTCAATTATTATATGTTTCAGTGTTTCAATGTTTAGATGTTTACTGTTGCACCGAGGGACTGAGAGAAACGCAATTTCGGTCCTGTGTATGTCCTGTACAGTACATATTGCAGATCTGACAATAAAGTTGACTTTGACTTTGACTTTTGTAAGGTGACCAGGTGTTTCTCATTTTTCACTCCTGTCCCGGTGACCCACAAACTGAAACAGTGTCTCGCGCTTGACTGGGTCAAATTATGAAAAGTCAAAAATAAAAAAGTCGACAGGCATTATCTGCTGGCTGCAAACGAGGCAGAGACGCCACCATGACAGCAGTGACAACTGTCAATCAAAATGGGCAGTGGCGTTTCCACATCATGGCCTACCTGCGAGCCATTAAGCTAATAAAATAACAAGGCAAGAAAAGTGATTGTATTTATGCAGAATATGATGGAAACTAGAGCCTGACTGGTATACAAATTTTGATTGTCAATACTGATATTGGGAGGAGAAGGCTAAAGCCAATAATCGACATCGGCTGTGCTGTGAGTCAAGTGACACGACCATGACTTGAAGTAGTCCACATGCACCCTCCGCTGGATAGATTGTACAATTACGCCATTTGCAAGTAAGGACATGGCTGGTACCCAGCATTTTAGGGGTGAAAATTAGAAGTGTTTATATTGGCACGCAATGGACCAACTATCACCAATACTGATATATCCCCAAATGTCTGTATCAGCCTAAAATATAATAATAATATAATATAATAATCATTTTATTTAAAAGCGCCTTTCATGACACCCAAGGACACTTAACAAACCAACACAGTGAATACAGAGCAAACATTATCAGCGACAAATTGAAATATAAAATACATAAAGGATATAAAATGGAAGATAAAAATACATTTAGTAAAGTTAATGATAAGCTAGTCTAAAGAGATGGGTTTTCAGGGCAGTCTTGAACAGAGAAAGGGAGGTGGTGTTTCGAAGGTCGGGCGGTAGAGCGTTCCAGAGGTGAGGGGCAGAGCAGGTGAAGGCCCTGCTCCCCATGGTGGAGAGGCGGGCAGAGGGTACATGGAGTTGTAGTGAAGAGGAGGACCTGAGAGAGCGTGATGGGATGGAGATTTGTAGGAGGTCGGATAGATAAGGAGGGGCAAGGTTGTGGATAGCTTTGAACGTGAGAAGTAGAATTTTGAAGATGATGCGTGATTTAACCGGGAGCCAGTGGAGCTGCTGCAGGACAGGAGTGATGTGGTTATAGTAGGAGGTTTGAGTGATGACACGGGCAGCTGAGTTCTGGACCATCTGTAACTTGTGGAGAGATTTGTTGGGGAGGCCGTAGAGAAGGGAGTTGCAGTAGTCAATACGGGAAGTCACAAGACTGTGCACCAGGATGGCTGTGGAGCGGGGCGTGAGAGAAGGACGGAGACGGTTAATATTACGGAGGTGGAAATAGGCAGACCGAGTAATATTGTTGATGTGTGAAGTGAAGGAAAGAGTGGTGTCGAGGATGACACCGAGGCTCTTGACCTGAGGGGAGGGGGATAGCAGAGAGTTGTTAAGGGGGACGAGAAGATGTTCTGATTTTGAAATAGAGTTTTTGGTACCGACGAGAATGACTTCTGTTTTGTTGCTGTTTAGTTGAAGGAAATTGTTAGAAAACCAGTGATTAAGCTCAATGAGACAGTCGGTGAGGATGGAGGGCGGGTGGGTGGAGTTAGGTTTTGATGACAAGTAGAGCTGCGTGTCATCAGCATAGCAGTGGAAATGGATGCCGTGTTTGCGGAAGATGTGGCCTAGAGGAAGGAGGTAAATGATGAAGAGGAGGGGTCCGAGGACAGAGCCTTGGGGGACACCCGTGGAGACAGGGGAAGACTGGGAACGGAAGGATTTAAGCTGAATGAATTGAGTGCGGTCAGAGAGATAGGAGGTGAACCAGTCTAACGCCAAAAATACACTACATGCGTTCCGACTCCGCCCCGCTCCGCTCCGACCTCCGCAGCAAATACGCACCCATTATAATCAATGACAGAGTTTACACTGGCTCCGCACGGCGGCGGCGAGCTGCGGAGAGCGGACGGCAGTCCGTCAAAATTAGAAATTTTTCTATTTCTGCCGGACGCCGGAGCTGTGCCGGAGTCAACTTTTGAAGATTACGTCGCACCAACAGGAAAAGGAACGAGCACAACTTCCGTATTTACAAAATAAAATCACCACGGGCGGACTAATCCTAGCTCTATACGGATTTATTTGTACAAAAATGCTGTCAAACTATCATTTATGACTACGCCTACAAACGCAATACAAGAAATAAATAAATAAATAAAGTATTTTATTCTGAAAATGTAATACCTCACTTCCTGTTGCTCAAACCATGTCCTGTCGCTCATTTACGAGAGAAGATCAAGGCAGCAGTCTCTACTGTTGTTCTCCTTCTTCCACCGAATGAATTGTTTTGTTCTGACTTACTTATTTATCACTTGATTTATCGCGCGATCCTGCAAATCCCGCGCATGCGTCTAGGAGCGGCGCATGCAGGCGGACCTGAGCTGAGCGGAGGAAGTGGAAATTGGAGTTTGAGACGCTCAGCTGCGACCTGCGGAGCGGAGCGGACCGTATGTAGTGTAATTTTGGGGTAACGGGGTACCTGAGATGCCGATGGAGGTTAGTCTGTTGAGGAGGATAGAATGACAGATGGTGTCGAAGGCAGAGCTTAGATCAAGAAGAATGAGGATGGACAGAAGACCAGAGTCAGCAGCAAGAAGAAGGTCGTTAGTAATTTTTACTAGAGCTGTTTCGGTGCTATGGTGGGGGCGAAATCCAGATTGAAACTCTTCATAAATGTTGTTGTTGGACAGGTGTGAGTGAAGTTGACTAGCAACAGTTTTTTCAAGGATCTTGGAGATGAAGGGCAGATTGGAGATCGGACGAAGATTACTGAAGTTGGTGAAGTCAAGACCTGGTTTCTTGATGATGGGGGTGATGGCAGCAGATTTGAAGGCTGTGGGAACAATGCCAGAGGTTAGGGAGGAGTGGATGATATTAGTGATGATAGGGAGCAGAGACGGGAGACAGGATTTAACAAGAACTGTGGGGAATGGGTCAAGTTGACAGGATGCAAGATGGTCTAGTGGCAGGGCTTTTGACTTGGGACCCGAAGGACGCGGGTTCGCGCCCCGGCCACTACCCACCTTGGGGTGTCTATGAGTGCACACCTATTTCTCCAGCTCCCCGGGCGCTTTCGGGCTGCTCACTGCACCACCTGGTAGGTGGTTGGGTTAAATGCAGAGACGAATTTCGTCTGTGTATGGGAAACATACGCAGATGACAGGAAAATACAATATTATTATTATTATTATGAGGACTTGGACTTGCTGATAATGTCAGCAATGTTATCAGCAGGGGGGAGGGAGAAGACAGAGAAAGGGAAGGAGGGAGGGGGAGTTCAACAAGGATGCTGGGGGCAGTATTTGGTCCAAGGTGTTTATGAATTGAAATAATCTTTTCATTGAAATATGACATAATGGAGTTGCAAAATTCTGTGGAAACCATGTGAGAGGGCAGGGAGTTAGGAGATGAGACAGAACGGTGGAGGAGAGAGAACAATGTTTTTGAATTACCAACATTAGAACTGATGATGTCAGAGAAGTAGCTGGATTTGGCTTGAGAAATACTGTTCTTGTAATGGACGAGGTGGTTTGCATAAAGTTCCTTGTGAATTGTGAGACCGGATTTTTTATAAAGACGCTCTAGCCGCCGACCTTTGGATTTCAGGGAGCGGAGTGCTGAAAATATACCCTACTGATGTATCGGTCGGGCTCTAATGGAAACTTCGTAAAATAATTAATTTAGAAAACTAAATTGCAGCTACAACAAAGATTGGTAAACGGGTGGTCAGTGAAATGTGATTCTCAGAAAAAGAGAAAAAAAAGTAAATTTTCTATTTCCTATCGAGGTGAACACGATGTGAAAAGACTGTAAAAGTGATTAACACCAGAGAAACGCAGAGCTCTGAACGCCGCCTGACACATTTTACAAAGACAAAAAGATGGCTGGCAGACAGAAAGCAACAGCCGCTGAGATCACCAGTGTTTACCGCACAGGTCAGCAGGCTGCAGCAGTAAGCTAGCACCAACCATGTTTTCAAACTCTGAAATAAAATAAATGTCATCATGTGGGGCACTAAAAGCAGCGGCTAGTGTTAACAGTTGTACTGGCATCTGCCTCTGTGGAACGTTGTTTGAAGGATTTAAGAACACCAGTGAATCAGTGTGATACAGAACTAGGGCTGTAGTGATAAAATAATCTCACAATATGATACACGATATTCTGCTCATGATACGATATATATTGTGATATTCAGCAAACGAAACAATTCAATACACTTTTGCGATTTTCTGAAATATTTTAGAGGGACAGAGTGATTTTGGTGACATTTTGAGACTGTTATAGACTTGGATTGAATTAATTTAACTGAAAACTGATTAAAAGCACCAACTACACAATACCTGGCTCTGGTTGGACATGGACACAGACTTAAAGTCGACAGCTGGACAAAATGAATCAAAGAAGTGGTGAGAAAACATGTTTCTTTTAATTGAAACAGTAAAAACTGTAGCTTACATGCATTTGTAAAGTAAATAAAGTGCACCAAGTGCCCTGCTCTGAATAGTTTGAAACCTTTTTAACCTTGACACTTAACATCTGAAGGAATCACTCTAAGTGCTTGGTAAGTAAACAGTAATATGACTTCTCCAAAACAGTCTATAATTCAAGTAATGAAGAACATTTAACTTCAAATGCACCCATCTTAGCAGAGCAGCTTAAGGCCTGTAGATAGACCCTGACTAATAAGTGAACTCTAAACAGAAAGTCTACTCTGCAGAACAAGTGAGCTACATTCTCCTCAGATTTTTGTTTAGAAATAGAATCTGATCAACGTGCACTTCTCTGCGCAGTGATGATATCTCCAGCGGTGGAGAAGACTCTCTCTCTGAGGATACACTGGTGCCAGGGATCCAGAGGTATCTAAAAAAGCTAAGTCTGGTCCTCTGGACATAAAAAAATAAAAAAAGTTAAGATGCTTGCACATGAATATTGATTTTTTTTCTGGGAAAGAAAAATCGATATATATTGTGATATCAACATTATTACACAGCCTTATACAGTACAGAACAATGTTCTATAAAGTTAATTTGTTTTATTTTCAGTGGCATCAGATGCCTCTAAACACAGCACAACAAAACTCTTCCCCTTGTCTATTAGATACTGGATACCAATGTTAGGCTTGATGACTACAGTCCTAGACTTTTATGAGGACAGTAATGAGTCGTCTGGTTGTATTCACAACCAAATTACAAAGAAAAGTGTTTGAGCCTGGACATCGTTTTAGCATTCACTGCAGATAATGCCAGTGTGGATTCTGGCAGAACCAATTACCATATTCTCCAACCTATAAGTCGCACCTTTTTGCATACATTTCTAAGCCCTGCGACTTATAGGCCGGTGCGACTTATACGTGGATTTTTCGGGTTTTTTCACTTTGGCCAAAAAAATGGTCACTTAATTTAACGGTTTTTAACCGTCAAAGTGCATTTATCAAGAAAAGTTAAACTGAGACACACTTTTCCTGTAATGTCAGCTAACAAGAATATGTTTTTTATGTGTTTATCTTTAAAGATCAAAGAGATGCAGGTCTGTTTGCTGCGTGTGCTCGTTTTGTGCCGTGAGGTGCAACTTATAGGCCGGTGCGACTTATACGTGGATTTTTTCCACTTCATTGGACATAATTGGACTGGTGCGACTTATAGGCCGGTGCGACTTATAGGCCGGAGAATACGGTATGTGTTCAAGAAGTTAACATCTGAAAATCCCTGCATCAAAAAGCCAAACTGCATGGCACACATCTTTCTTTGGAATAAAGACCAGTGCTCTCCTTCAGCAGTTTCCAGAGTAAAAAGCAGAAGGGCAATCTATCAAGTTTTTACACGGCTGCGCTCACATACCTGGAGAAGTGGTAAGACTATTCAGGTAACAACTACCAGAAGAATGTTGCAAGCTTAATGCTGTGCCTCTTTTAAATGTGCTGCTGTCTGATCGCTAAATACAGTAATATTTCATACATAGCCTGGTTGTGAGTGTTACTGCATGATCTTTTCCAGGACAGAAATAAATAAAAAATAAATCTGTAACGGGACGGTGGGATCGGAAGCCCGATCCGTACAGTGCACTGGTACTCCAGGTGCTGGAGTAGTGCGTCCAAAATCTTCCTATCTCTGGTGACGAAGAGGAGCTGACTGTGCATGTATAATTTTTAACAAGAGTCTATGGGCTAAGATTCTTGCTCCCCCAGGGCGGAAATATTTCACCAGTCAGAGACTACATTTTTGAAATAAACTTAACTCATTATTAACTATAAAATATTTATCTTACACAACAACAACAACAAAAAATACACATATTTCAAAATATTTTTATTGTATCATTTCATTTTTATTAATTTTTTTAAGTCTTCAATGTAATATGGTGAGTGGTGGGACGGCGCCATAGCGCCCCTTCTTGAGCAGCCGCCACTTGTTCTGGACCGGTTTCCTCAATGACCCGGGCACAGATAAGATGGCTGCATAAATACATTACATTCAAAGGTTAGATTTTTTTCAAAGTTCAAGTGATACCAACTGCTCAATTTAAAACGGATGTTTATTTAAATAAACTTGAGACAAACTTTTTCTTCTTCTTCTTCTTTCGGCTTTTCCCTTTTCAGGGGTCGCCACAGCGAGTCATCCTCCTCCACCTCACTCTGTCCTCTGCATCCTCTGTCCTCACTCCAACTACCTTCATGTCCTCTCTAACTGCATCCATATATCTCCTCTTTGGCCTTCCTCTTGTCTTTTTCCTGGCAGCTGCATTTCTAACATCCTTCTACCAATATACCCACTGTCCCTCCTCTGGACATGTCCAAACCATCTCAGTCTGGCCTCCCTAACTTTATCTCCCAGTTGTTCAACATGTGCTGTACCTCTGATGATCTCATTCCTGATCTTATCCATCCTTGTCACTCCTAAGGAGAACCTCAGCATCTTCATTTCTGCTACTTCCAGTTCTTTCTCCTGTCTTTTTGTCCATGTCTCTGTCTCCAGACCATACAACATAGCTGGTCTCACCACTGTCTTGTAAACTTTTCCTTTGACCTTTGCTGACACCTTTTTGTCACAAATCACTCCTGAAACTTTTCTCCATCCACTCCATCCTGCCTGGACTCTCTTCTTCACCTCTTTACCACATTCCCCATTTTCCTGGACAGTGGACCCCAAGTACTTGAAGTCCTGCACCTTTGTGACCTCTGCTCCTTGTAGCCTCACTGTTCCACTGGCCTCCCTCTCATTCACACACATGTACTCTGTCTTACTACGGCTGACTTTCATTCCTCTTCTTTCAAGTGAATACCTCCACCTCTCCAAGTTCTCTTCCACCTGTTCCCTGTTCTCACCACAGATCACAATGTCATCTGCAAACATCATAGTCCATGGGGATTCCTGCCTGACCTCATCTGTTAGTCGGTCCATCACCAGAGCAAACAAGAAGGGGCTCAGAGCCGATCCTTGATGCAATCCCACCTCCACCTTGAAGCTATCTGTCACTCCTACAGCACATCTCACCACTGTCCTGCTGTCTTCATACATGTCCTGTACCAGTCTAACATACTTTTCTGCCACTCCAGATTTCCTCATGCAATACCACACCTCCTCTCTTGGCACCCTGTCATATGCTTTTTCTAAATCCACAAACACACAATGGAGTTCTTTCTGACCCTCTCTGTACTTCTCTATCAACATCCTCAAAGCAAAGATGGCATCTGTGGTGCTCTTTCTTGGCATGAAACCATACTGCTGCTCACAGATAGTCACCTCTTGCTTCCACAACTCTCTCCCAGATCTTCATTGTGTGGCTCATCAACTTAATTCCCCTGTAGTTGCTACAACTCTGTACATCACCCTTGTTCTTAAAAATGGGAACCAGCACACTTCTTCTCCATTCTTCAGGCATTTTCTCACCCTCAAATATTCCATTAAATATTTGAGTCAAAAACCTCACTGCCACCTCTCCAAGACATTTCCAAACCTCCACTGGTATGTCATCAGGTCCTACTGCCTTCCCCTTCTTCATTCTTTTCAGAGCTTTCCGGACTTCACCCTCACTAATCTTTCCCACTTCCTGGTCCACAGTTTCTATGACATCCACTCTTCTTTCTCTTTCATTCTCTTCATTCTCTTTATTATTTATTTATTCATTGAGCCCCCGAGGCTCAATAAGATTTACCTGACTAAATAAAGGTTGAATGAATGAATGAATTCATTAGCTCCTCAAAGTAATCCTTCCATCTTCCCATCACACTCTCTTCACTTGTTAGAACATTACCATTCTCATCTTTAATAAGCCTAACCTGCTGTACATCCTTTCCAGCCTGATCCCTCTGTCTTGCCAATCGGTACAAGTCTTTTTTTGATACTTTGTTAAAAGGAGGAATATATATATGTGTATATATGTATGTATGTGTATGTACAGTATATATATATATATATATATATATATATATATATATGTATATATATATATATATATATATATATATATGTGTATATATATGTATATATATATATATATATATGTTATATATATGTATATATATATATTTTTTTTTTCTCTCTCTTTTGTTTTCTATTGTTTATTGTTTGATTGTTTATTGTTTAAGGAAATTCTACCATTGCTGTTCATTGTTCTTTAGTTTTAGCAGGTCGCTTTCGTAAATGAGCCCATGAGGTTCAAAAGATTTACCTGACTAAATAAAGGTTGAATGAATGAAAAAGTCCTTCTCGCCCTCTTTAGTGTCCAGTCTCCCCCCAAAATGTTTTATTTTATTTTTTTCTCCTGGGTAATGGCCTTGTGGAGGGAAGGTATGAACAAGACAATCAATCTAATATTAGGTTGTATTATTAACAGTTTTTACTCAATAAATCTTGTTATAGGATGCTGTACCGGTCTGTCGTGGTGAAGAGAGAGCTGAGTCAAAAGGCAAAGCTCTCAATTTACCGATCGATCTACGTTCCCACCCTCATCTATGGTCATGAGCTTTGGGTTATGACCGAAAGAACAAGATCTCGGATACAAGCGGCTGAAATGAGTTTTCTCCGCAGGGTGGCTGGACTCTCCCTTAGAGATAGGGTGAGAAGCTCAGTCATCCGGGAGGGACTCGGAGTAGAGCCGCTGCTTCTCCACATCGAGAGGAGCCAGTTGAGGTGGCTCGGGCATCTGGTTAGGATGCCTCCTGGACGCCTCCCTGGTGAGGTGTTCCGGGCATGTCCCACCGGGAGGAGACCCAGAGGAAGACCCAGGACGCGCTGGAGGGACTATGTTTCTCGGCTGGCCTGGGAACGCCTTGGGATTCCCCCAGAGGAGCTGCTCCAAGTGGCTGGGGAGAGGGAAGTCTGGGCCTCCCTACTTAGGCTGCTACCCCCGCGACCCGACCCCGGATAAGCGGAAGAAGATGGATGGATGGATGGATGGATGGATGGATGGATGGATGGAAAATAAACCTTTTTTAAGTTGCATTTTCAATGAATGCAATTTAATAAATGATAAAATATGTAAAATAAACTGGTCATTGGTTCAAATCCGTTTTTCTAGTTTGCCCATTAAGAGTCTCACAGCCTTTAATGTTCAATCACTTTTCGTAACAAGAAAGTCCAAAAGTTAGACTTTTCAAACATAACAACCCTCAGTGTGAATGTTTGAGTCAAAATTTGGTCACAGTGATAAATTGTCTAAAAGTTGACATTGAAAGTGTTTGTGCCTTCATATACCTTCATTATATTGATAAGTTTTTTATTTTTTTATTTTTTTATTATTTGACCATTTTTGATAAAATAGCTATTTTTACACCAAATGGCTGAGCTTGTCATGTGTCAGTGTTTCTAAAACGTTGTGCTTCAGTTGCTCGTGAACTTGTCAACTCCTGAACTGCAGAGTTCATCATTTGGCACTCTGAGGAAGTGGGTGATGAACACAACCAGGGGTCAAACCCTCTGCAGGAATGAAAACGGGTCCGACGGTTCTGCAGAGCCCCCTGAAAAGAGCAATGAACGTTAGATTGTACACCACACTTGTGCTGATCTCATGGTGGAAATACCTGGCAGGACTGATCTGCTGCCAGTTCTGAATGAGAGACGGAAAATCACTAAATGAAATAACTCCAGCAGCCGAACATTAACTTCTCATTTTAGTGACAGCGAGGGTAAAGGTCAGGGAGAGATGATCTTCCTGAGGGGAAGGAGGTCGGTTAATGAGAGATCTGTTCCACTGTTTGACACTCGGACCCCCAAAGCATCATGACCCCCGGGTAACTGAGGCAGGAGTCAACAATGGTGTGACATAAAGGATGAATTTGAACTTTAATGTCAGAACATCAAACAGCTGGAAAGTTGAAACATTTCCCGGGTGACATGGTCAGATCCATCCATCCATCCATCCATCCATCCATCCATCCATCCACAGTATCTAGATAGATCATCTTTGAATGACCTTAATTTTGGAGAAAGAGTTTAAAGAATATGAAACTTCATGCTCAATAATCCAGGTAAAGAAGACAACAAAGTTAAGTCAGATCATCTGAATGGTTTCTTTTTTGTTGCTGAGATGTTTCATCCTTCATCCAAAAAACTTCATCAGTCCGTGGAACCACACCAAACTCAGTCCCACAAGCAGCACACTTCCATAGCAGGCCAACCAGTTTGCTGGTGATATGGTTTCCTTTGGCGCCGCTGACTGATGAAGTTCTTTGGCTGAAGGACGAAACGTCTCAACATAAAAAGAAACCGTCCAGATGACCTGACTTAACTTTGTTGGATTCTTTAGGATTATTGAGCATGAACTTTGATGTTCTGAAACACTTTGGCTATGGCTGCTTCAGAGGAGTCGACGGGGGAGAGGACGGGCCACAGAAACCATCTCATCACCAGCAAAGTGGTTGGCCCACCATACAAGTGTGCCGCTTGTGGGACCAAGTTTGTTGTGGCTCCACTGACTGATGAAGTCCTTTGGATGACAGATGAAACTTTTTTTTTTGTTTTATCAAATGAAACTGCTGAAGTTTTATGATTTAGTTGATTATAATATTGTTAGTTTTGTACAAAGCACAAAATAAGGCACTTCCTTCAAATATTCAAAAATATTTTGTCAGAAGAACGAGCAGTTATAATCTTAAGGGGGTGAATCTTTTTGTTAAACCATATTTTAGGACGAGTTCACAGGGAAGATCTACCCTAATTCGAGGAATAGGGTTATGGAATGAATTGGAATCAGACATTAAAGAGATTGATTCACTGGCTGCTTTCAAAAGACTGATTAAGCTTAATCGGTTAAAATTATACATTTGAATATATTGGAATTTAACTGTTGTATGTGATGCGGAAGGTATAAAAAAATAAAATATATAATATAAAATTAAAAATTATAAATTTAGTTGTTCTTTTCTTGGAAATCAAGTGAGTTGGTTGTATGAAGAGTTTATTGTAGGTTGAAACTAAGTTATGAAAATCAAAAGAGTTGGTTATATGAATTGTTTATTGGAGTATAAGGGGCAGAAAAAAATAAGATTTTTTTCTTCTTCTGCCGCCTTTCATTTTGTTTGTCTGTTTTTTATTTTCTTCTACTGTATGTATTATTGTTGTGTGTTTTTATAAAATGAATAAATAAATAAATCAAAACGTCTCAACAAACAAATAAACTGTCCAGATGACCTGACTGAACTTTGTTGGAGAGTTTAAGAATCTTACAGATCTGACAGTTTTGATGCGGCAACTGTTTCAGGTTTACTTTTCAGTCCGTTTCTGCCTGCATCTCGTGAATCAGTCAGGGAGCGACAGACATGAGCATGTGGTAACTGTGGTGATCGTTATGAGCCGGCAGCAACTTACGAAGTTGTGTTGGAATTTTGTGGGTGCATTAAAGAAGAAGATTGTGGCGTGTAAATTTGTTCGACCAAAATGAAACAAATAAAATTGACCAGGATGCTAAGCAGGTATAAAAGAATAAAATAAAAATAAAAAGTGAAATAAACTCCAAGTCCAGCAGCTCCTGCACCAGCCTGTGTTCTCCAAACATCACCAGAGCTCCTCTCCGCTTCAGGAAGTGAGACTTGGCTTCAAAACGTCATTATGAACGTTTATGTAATCCCATCCTTATTGAGATTAATATGACACCCTGTTTCATCTCTGCCATGTTCGGACCTCCATCCTGTGGTTCCAAGAACTGCAGAGCCAGACCAGGAATGTCTCGGTTCAAACCATGAACACATGTCTTACATACCAGCAAGAGAAAAAACAAGGTTGCAAAGGGCAGAGGGGAGAGAACAGCCTGTAAATTAGCATTTTACAGACATGAAGAAAGCACACAGGTTTTTTTGCGGGGGGGTGACTCAGGGAGTCATCGAGTCAAGAAACGATCCTCCAGGAGACGGGTCGTCACCAGATCCTGCCACCAGGAGATTATGAGAGCAAAGGAGGTAGAAATAAAGCCAGACAGGTCACTATTTCTACAGAAAACACAAATATGTACGTCTCAACAGACTGAAATTAAGTTTTAATTGACAGAACAGTCGGTTTGTTGGTTTACGACCTTCAATGTTGTTATACGTGGTTCATGTAACTATATACAAGCACAAAGGAATATTAAAGCTTTAAACTTCTGAATGTTTCATGTTCCTCTGTAAACAGGTTTCTGTTTTCAGTCGCCCAAACACATCGATGTCTGGGAAGGCCACCGGAGTGAGACCAAAGCTAACTGGCACAGCTTCCATGTGTTCAGAACAGTTTAAAGTCTTCTAACGTACAAAGCTCTCAACCACAAGCTCAATCTTAAAGGACAGATCTTACTGATCCAGATTCTCCTACAGAGCACATCGCTCCTGGCCTGAAGCTTTCTTTGTGGTTCCTAGAGTCTCTAAACGTAGAAAGGGGGGAAGAGGGTTCAGTTCTCAGGCTCCTCTCTTGTAGAACCAACTTCCAGTTTTTGTCCGTGAGGCTGACACATTGTCCAGTTTGAAGACTTTTCCTTTAACTTTAACTAAAGTTAGTGTCGGTTAGGGTTTCCTGACCTGTACATAGAAACTACACCTGGACCATAGAAACTACACTTGGAACAAACTACTAGACCTGGACCAGAGACTAAACCTGGACCATATAAACTACACCTGGACATTAGAAACAACACCTGGACCATAAGAACTACACCTGGACCATAGTGACAACACCTGGATCATATAAACTACAGCTGGACTATAAGAACTACACCTGGACCAAATAAACTACACCTGGACCATATAAACTACACCTGGACCATATAAACTACACCTGGACCATATAAACTACACCTGGACCATAAGAACTACAACTGGACCATAAGAACTACAAATGGACCATAAGAACTACACCTGGACTATATAAACTACACCTGGACCAAATAAACTACACCTGGATCATATAAACTACACCTGGATCATATAAACTACACCTGGATCATTATAAACTACACCTGGACAATTAGAACTATAACTGGACAATTAGAACTACAACTGGACAATAAGAACTACAACTGGACCATAGAAACTACACCTGGACCATAGTGACAACACCTAGACCATATAAAATACACCTGGACCATAAGAACTACAACTGGACAATAAGAACTACAACTGGACAATAAGAACTACAACTGGACAATTAGAACTACAACTGGACAATAAGAACTACAACTGGACCATAGAAACTACACCTGGACCATAGAAACTACACCTGGACCATAGTGACAACACCTAGACCATATAAAATACACCTGGACCATAGTGACAACACCTAGACCATATAAAATACACCTGGACCATAAGAACTACAACTGGACAATAAGAACTACAACTGGACAATAAGAACTACAACTGGACAATAAGAACTACAACTGGACAATAAGAACTACCCCTGGACCAAATAAACTACACGTGGACCATATCAGTCAAGGCAGACGGCTGCACATTCTGAGCTCGGTTCTGCTGGACTTTCCCTTTGAAATGGAGTTTTTACCTGTCCACCATTACCTGTGTGCAGCTCAGGATGGAGAGTTGATGCATCCTGTGGGCTTAGAGTTTTACTAAAGTACATTTTTAATATATGTCAATGTTTGTTTACAGCACCCTGAGACAACATTTGTTGTGAACCGGTATTAAAAATATGACTTTAATTGGATTCTTATTTACGCCCTCGGCTGAAAGACAAGAAGCAAAGTTTCTGTTATAATACGTTCATTGTAACATTTTGTTGCAGTTAGTTTTAAGATGGCCAGGTTTTAACGAGCTAAAGCATCAATTATCAGCTTCCTGCTGACGTCACGCCTCACATGTCCAACAAACCTTCACTCTGACAAACAGAAACAGTTGTTTTAGCGTCTCTGTTTAGATAAGCCTGGCAGTGCCCCGCGGGGAATGAAGCCAGACTGTGGACCGACCCTTCAGGGCTGACGAACCCCGAGCACTCGACTCCAACTGAGAAGGTGACAAACTTTAAAACACGTCAGGCTTGTTAAAACAAACCAAAGCTCAACGAGCTGAACGGGTCATGGCTGATGGCGGCGGGTAGAAGCTTCAAGCAGCGGTCAGAGTTCACCGCCGCTGTACCACACAAGTGCTGTGTCATAACAGAGCCGTCCTTCAGTCCATCGGTTTACAAACACCTCACAACTTCTCGTATCGGCGCGTCACATGGTTCAATCAACCAAAACACGTTTCAACGCTCAGCTCAGACAAACGATACGAGTCCAACAAGAACAGAAGCTCATCAGTCTCTGAACACAAGAATAAAACGGATTATTTTCAGTTCATCACAGAACATGCAAGCTTCATGTTGTAATCACCAAAATAAAAAGCCCCAACAGAGAGAGGGACTGTTTCTGAAGAATGTGCCGATTCTGAAGCAGGAGCTAAAATTAAACTTGATGAAGAAGTTGCAAGAGGTCCCGGCTGAGAAAAATACAAAAAAACAAACTGTGATCCAACTCACACATCTTCAAGACGGCGAACTGGTCTCAGGTGGTCTGAGAGAACCTGAGGTCACTTATGGTGCCTCCAGGGCTCTGAGTGCAAGTTTCTGCGAGTCGCAATAACTAAAACAAGCGGTACACCGAGGTCCCCCAAGTCTGAGGGATTTGAGCAGTGAATGTTTGTAGTTTTGGACGTGAGTGTTTTTCTGGACTGGGATTAAACAGAGAATGGAGTAAACCTAAATACTTTTTTGGGGTAAGATGTTCAAGTTGGTAGGAGTTGCACTGTGGAGAAGAACCAAGGTACAGGTAGTCCTCGGGTTACGACGGTCTTGAGTTACGACGTTTCGTGGTTACGGCGCATCTCCCATTAAAAAAAAGTATATATATATATATATATATATATATACATATATATTTTTTATTTTATTTTATTTTGAAAAGCCGAGTTACGCAGTTTCCGGTTTTACGTAGTAAACGTAGCGGCGGAGGAATGCTGTACTGTACTCTCTAAAAAAGCTAAGTCTGGTCCTCTGGAAATTCAAAAAACAAAAAACTGTACTGTGAACGTGATTTTACGTCACAAACGAATGGAGAATATGGCCGATGGACGAAGGAAGTAGGCCATAACTCTTTTTTCCCTACATTATGGCTCCCAAACGTATGTGTTTTTTGATAATTATGTAGGGTACTGTGTTAGGATAGGCTAAGTGCTTGGTAATACTGTGCATGTATATGGTGCAGTATGTACGTGTATTTCGACTTACGTCGAAATTCGGTTTACAACGCCACGCAGGAATGGATCTCCGTCGTAAGTCGAGGACTACCTGTACTCCCCCCCCCCCTCCAAGGCAGTGCAGGCTCATGGATCCTGGCGAGTGGAAGAAGACAGTTTATCCAAAGAGGCAGAGCCAGGGAGTGTCCGATGGTGGCCTCTGTCACCATAGATTGTCCTTCAGCCACCCCAGTCATTTAAATAAACCATACATTTATGGTAGGCAGGGCGCTCGGTTCTGTTGGGCGCTCTGCTTGTATAACAGTAGGGGAAACACTGCAAAGTACGGTACACCAAAGTTCATGCTCAATAATCCAGGTCCAACAATGTTCAGTCAGGTCATCTGGAAACCGTCCAGATGACCTGACTGAACATTGTTGGATTGCAAAGTATGGTTTTCTCAAATGATCAGAGAGGCTGGTTTACATATGGTGGTGGCCATCTTGGATTTTGACAAGATAAACCAGTTTTTATTAGGGAACTTGGTTACACCTAGATGTAGCCACACCTCAAGATGGAAGATATTTTTCAAGTCATCCATCTCACAAAATGGTCAAACGGATGGCACTGTATTTCTAATTCCCCTCTATACTGCTGGACAAGAAGTTACCGGACTGATGGTGATCTTAAATATAATCAATGTGAAAACCACTTGTGGTTGAATTTATTTATTTTGCTGCCAAGAAATTTTCCTTCAAACTTGTTCTCTATTTTTTGTTGTTGTTTGTTTTGTTTCCTTCATTATCACCTGCCAACAAGTGGCGAAGGCGGTTTCAGTGGGTCGGTTTGTTACCAAAAGACAACATCTCATGATCCAGTGGATACATTTAATGATATTTTACATAAAATAATCATTGAATGAACATCTACAACTGAAAATCTTTCCGAGTCAACCCCAATCAAGATGGCCGCCACAGCCCACTGATCTTAACAACTGAAAATGTCTATAAATCCATATGTTTAAAAAAATATTCAACTAAAATCAGGTACAGTAGTACCTGTAGCTAAGAATGACCCCCAATCCTTATTTTAAGCACAAGTTGGATTAAATTAAAAAGTAATGGACCTTAGAAAACCCTAAAAATTAATCTAAAATAGCTAATTTTACAGATGTTGAGCTAAAATTTAGGTGAGGTAGTTGCCGACAGTCATTCACATCACATATTCTGAGCAAGGAATTTCTTGTCATAGTGTTGAATTGTTATTTCCAGCGTATGACCATAACAACTACTGTACAACTCAACCATCAGCTCAGTTGGTGTCCATATGAAGACATTAGATGGTATAATAGACTTTGCTAACATAGCACCTTTCTATCTTATATACACATAGTCCTTTACAACACAACCTGTGCCTCATTTACCCATTCATCCAGCACTCTACTATAAGTTTACAAAGACCAATCAGTGCTTTAAGGTCACATTCAGACACTGATGGGACACACATCGCAAGCAATGAAGTGTTCAGTGTCTTGCCCAGGGACACTTTAGCATGAGACTGCTGGTGGAATCGAACCCCCAACTCTCCCATCGGGGAACAAATGTTCCAACCACTCAGCCACAGCCGCCCCAGTGTAGCCAAGTTTTGACACTGATCCTTGTTTTTATCTCGTCCCGGGACAGGTCTATTACCTGGACAGTTCGGCTCAGCCATTTGGACCTTTGTTTGCTTTCTGCCTCAGACCACAAAGATTCTGAAATAAAGAATTAAATTCATTTTTGACTTTGTTTTCCCACGGGCTTCCCTGTCTGGATCACTCAAATCCACATTCCAAACACTTCGAGACATTTTTAAGTCGAACCGGTTGGTGCATGAACGGCGTGTTCGTCACCACACAAGCAGCCAGACTTTTTATTTTACCACCGAACACACCGCCGCTGATGTCACACGGGGTTAAGAAAAATACAGGTGCCTACAGACGGTGCTCTGTGTTTATATGTCAGGGAGGCAATTTAGCAGCTGTAAATGAGTCTGAAATCAACGTGTTTTTTTTACAATGAAAGCGCTGTAAAACGGACTAGTGCGCAGCGGGGACGGTGTGTTTCTGACAGCGTCTCGCAGGTATGAAACAACATCACGTCACCTCCATTTTGCAGAACACCAGCGTATTAAGGCAGCTCTGTGCGTCCCAGTTACAGCAGTTAAAACTGGCCTCCTGGCACCACTTAGACTTAATGATTATGATATGATCATTTAAAGTGAACCACGGGGGAGAGGTTGCCTAATAAAGTCAGGACCTGACATTAAACAGCAATCAGTCCCAGATTTAGTCCTGATCCTCTGCTCCACATTCTGAAGTGGGTTTAAACAACTCCGTCTGGAGAAATAAGAGTTTAAAAATGGCCGCTGGTGTTGTTAGTGCTTTGCAAACAGGTTCAGAACTACTGTACATATAAATAATGTAATACAAGGTAAAGGTTAAAGCATAATTTTATTGTTTGTTTTTAAGTCTTTGAACAGTTTTAGTCCCTCTTAACTGCTTCAACTTTATGTGCCATCACGTGCTCTTAGATCCGCTGACCAGATGTTTTTAGCAGTCCCGAAAACCTTTTATAAAACCAGAGGAGACAGAGCATTTTCAGCTCTGGCTCCTAAATTGTGGAACGAGCTGCCACTGAAGGTCAGGCAGGCCCCATCAATATCTGTTTTTAAAACTCGTTTAAAAACACATTAGTTTTCATTGGCTTTTAAACCAGAATGATGAGTTCACATCTCTGTTTTAATGTTGTATTATTTTACTTGTGATGTTCTGATATTTATATGATTGAGATTGATTGTCTTTATTATTTTGTGCTTGTTTTTGTTTTATACAGCACTTCGGACGGCTGCTGATGTATTTTTAAGGGCTTTATAAATAAACTGGTATGGTATGGTATCATGACTGGTGAGGACATTTGTATTTATTTAAACTAAGTCCATTCAAAAAAAGCATCTACAACAGGTATGATTTTACTTCACATAAAAAATGCTAACCTCAAAGAGCTTCAACTATCCAATATTTTATTTCCGTGCAAGTGATTAAATGTTTCAAAAACAAAAGTAGCAATTCTAGAAGGAATGCATATTATAAGAGCTCATACGATCCGTTAGCACTCAGCTTGTGTTCACGACGACTCTCAGCTACCATCACACAGAGTTTTAGCTCGGTCTGCAAAACGGACAGTTATAGCCATTTTTGGGTTTGCTACAAACAATCAGTTGTGGCGGCCATCTTGAAGGGGGTTGACTCTGAAGGTTAAACAGCTGTGTGAATTAATACTTTGGATATTTTTAATAAAATATCTGGTTCACATGGGATATTTTGCTGATAGACAACCACACGGCCACCTGCACCTGCAGTGGGAAACATTAAAAACTGTAGGTTTCTTACTAACAGAGTTTCAAGGGTCTCCATGTCCATTTTCTAACACTTATCTCTCGTGGCAACAAGTCCAGGAGAAAAAAACAGAAGTCCCTCTACCTAGCCTCTCCAGCACCTCCTGGAGATCCCAGGCCAGAAAAGACACAGAAAAGTCCTGGGCCTGCCCTGGGATCTCATCCCAGTGGAACATTTCAGGAAAACCTCCAAAGGGAAGTATCCTAAAGAGATGGACCACCTCAGCTGGCTCCATTCTATGCAGAGGAGCAGTGGCTCTATTCTGCGCTCCTCCTGGATGATGGAGCTCCTCCCCCTGTCTTTAAGGCTGAGCATGGCCACCCTATAAACAAAGCTCATGTGGTATCCGGGATCTGTCTTTCAGTCATGTTTCGGACATTATGACTGCAGGTAAAGGTT
Organism: Garcialebias charrua; assembly: GCA_038048925.1. Classification (NCBI taxonomy): domain Eukaryota; kingdom Metazoa; phylum Chordata; class Actinopteri; order Cyprinodontiformes; family Rivulidae; genus Garcialebias; species Garcialebias charrua. The sequence goes on along the minus strand of JBBPBX010008530.1, from coordinate 39,893 downwards.
GGAACGTAGACCAGTAAATTGAGAGAACAGCCTTTCAATTAAACGCTTTTTCCATCATGACGGACCAAAGCAACACCCTTGCTACTGATAACGAGGTCCTGATCTGTAAAAACCATATCCTGCTCCAACCTACCATCACTCCTGAACAAGATGCCCAGATGCTTAAGCTCCTCCACCTGAGGCAAAGACTTTAAGACTTTAGTTTATACTAAAAGGCAGTCTATCAGAACCACATCATCTAATCAAGTAACAAAAATGGAGACTGAAACATTGCAAATATAGAGATAGGTTCACCAGGTAACATGTCTTCGACATTGTGTAGTGAACAACACAAAGTATCTGTTTATAAAATCTTCAAGCTGCCCAAAATGACGAAGCGTTGCTCTGAGAATGAATTAAAGTGGACCAATGTGAGACAAACAGTCATCTTTCATTTGCTTTTCCCACATTGAAGTCTTTTAGTCTGCAGGATGTCTGAGGTGAGAAATGACTCTACAAAAATCATCCCTGAGGTAATTTAGGAAGAAAAAACAGAAAAGGCTTTTCGCTTGTTCATCTCCAACATCAAACATTTGATGAACCAATCCTGGACACCTTCAGCCCGCTCCGTCTCCCATCTGGTTCCAGTTGTCCTGGGAGGAGACGGACGTGGAGACAAGTCCTGGTCCAACATGTGGTCCGCACCTCTTCACCCCCTTTTGTTCACACAAAGTTCCCCACGAGCCGTAAATGGCTCCACACCCAGAACCAGACCAGGAACATCACCGACGCACGCCACAGAACATGTGAGTTTCTGTCTGGTCAGAGGACGGATAACGAGTTCCAGATCATCTCACGAAGGCCAAGATGGTGTTTAACCGAGTGCAGATGTGTGGTTATGAACCTGGCATTATATTGGCGGTGACATCATGAGCTCGATCTGTTAAAAGCACAGGATGGGCTTCATAACGAGGCCGGTGTGAAACTTTAGATCTAATTTCACTCCGAGGCTTCAGGAGGTGACACAAGCGTTGCTAAATTATTCTGAATGACAACAACCCTTGAGTAGAGGGAGGAACAAAGACTTCAGAGGGGCTAGAATCCTTTTTTTGTTTCCAATTTTTAATCTGATTCAGTTAAATCAAGACGGTTCATAAGCTTGGGAGCGTGATGCTATCCCAATACAAATACGCTAACTCAAAACAGTGAAAGTTCAAGGTCAAGACCTGTTTAAAAGAAAGACTGGTTTCTTGGAAGCAAGAGAAGACACTTCTACAGTCTCCAGTATCTAAGCCCCACGGTACCAAAGTACACACCTGAGACGCATAAAAACAGCTCGCCTGTCTCTGGTTAGAGATCCATTTGTACCTGTGGAGCGAGTGGGTACGTGCTGCCAGCGAACGGATCGGACGGCTGAAACCGAGAAGAAAGAAGAAACTGGAGCTTTTCTCAGCAGCTGTTCTGTATCTTCCAAATACGTTCCCCACAGGGTCAAAGGTTAAATAAAGCTATTCCAGATGCATGGGAGCGCCACAGCTGGATGTAATGACAGGAAGGATAGACGGATTGAAGGTAAGGAGTACAGACGGATTAAAATTGAAGCAGGTATACGTTACTGGAATGCAGCTGTGGACAAAATCTGTTCTTTCATGTTTTCAGAGAACGCTGAACGATGAAAAACTGCAAAACTTTGAACCAAGATAACAAATCTGGTCTGAACCACCAAAACCACATTAAAGGAGAAGTGTTGTTCATATGTCTGTCCGAGACATCTGACACAGAAATATGAATATGATGATTGATTACACATTAGCCACACTACAGTACTCATTTCTTTACCTAGAACCTAATGAAAGTTANCCTTGGACTGTGATGAGTATAGTCTGCCCATGGAGGGGAGGTAAAGAAAAAAGTGGGAAATAATGTAGCTGATACTGTTAGACATGTGAAAGAATATATATATATATGTATGTCTCATTCATTGTTAATGAGGTATGCTGTATATTTGGGTTCATTTCAGGCTTCTTTTATTTTTTAATACTTCCCTCTTTTTCTTGACAGCTTTGGTCCTGAGGACAGTATTAGAAGCTGCCCCATCCCTCCAGTTCGAGGAGCAACATCATCTCCTGCCAAAGTGTCCTGTAGTCACCTGGGTGCCCCATCAGCACAGGGAGACCTGAGCAACGGCCTACACGACGGATCCAAACACCTCAACCACACCTACAGCTCAATCCCCCTCTGCTTGGATGCAGATGGACGAGAGGACAACGAGGAAGAGGTGGAGGAGGAAACAGACACGGAGCTGGCTGAAAATCTTTACAGCCAATCCTCCCACCTCCAAATGCACAAGCACCAGCTGCACCACCTCTCTCCACACAAGCAGCTCCTCCGAGAGCTGGAGCACACCCCAGTCTCTAGCACCAGGGACTTGGACAGATCAGTCACAGGGTCTATGGTTAACAGCTGGGGCTCGGCATCAGAAGACAACATCTCATCAGGCAGGTCCAGCATTGTCAGCACCTCGGAGGGTTCTTTCTTCACAGATGGTGATTTTAGTCAGGCAGTAGCTTCTTCACGGGATGTTGTGGGGGTGCCCATTTGCAGATACCTAGAGGAATCAGGTGAGACTCAAGTTTGCCTACAATCATTTTAACACATCAGACAGTCAGAGTCAGAGAGATTTATTTGTCACACACACCACACATGATACATGAGGTGGGATGAAACTATGTACATAGGGATACATCCACCCTTTTGTGGAAAAAAATTATCCACACATTTGAAAAATTTGATTTTTTTTTTTTAAATATCTATTCAACTATCCAAATATGGAAATGAAAATAATTACACCTGAAGATTTAAGGTTTAAAAATGACATTTACACATATTAATACACTACAGCTGGCTTACAATGTGAGGCAACATGAGCAGACAATTTTAAAGATTCAATTTTATGTCAGCGAAATTGCTCTTAAAGCAATAATTCAGTTTTTTTTTATGGGAATCAGTGGGAACTACATGAATAACAAATGTCTTACCTGTTCAAGATAGCTATTTGAATAGCATCTGTTTGAAGAAATATAATTACATTTTGACTGAGTTAACAGCTAGTTGGAGTGAGGCTAAAACCAAAAGGAATCGTTTGTGAATTCAGAATCAGAATGACTTTATTGACATTGCACAGAAGCATAACAAAATATTTCAGTAGACCGTCCAAAGAAATAAAAAGACAAACATTGTGCCTGAGACTGCAGCCATCATGGGAAGCACTGCCCTTTTTGTTAGATAAGTAAAAGGGAAACACGAGGAGAGAAGAGGAGAGAAGGTTAAAAAAATAATAATATCTCAACTTAAAGAGACACAGTGTGTAGTTGCAAAAAAAACTCAGCACAAATTAAGCAACATACAAGTGACATAAGACATATGTATGTGGAGTGGGCGAGGGTGGGGATCCAGCACAGGCTGTCCAAGTGAGTGACACAGTCACCTGCCACCTTTGCATCTAACGTAGGTTACTGCAGCGCGGGGGAAGGGGGGCAAAGGAGGGATGCCAGCGAAGTTTGTGAGTTTGAAGGGAGTAAATCTGTGAACTTTGTCTCAGATAGCCCCCTCAGTCATAGTCCTGGAAAACTGGCTGTTTAATAATAATAATAATAATAATAATGTCTTTTCCTGTCATCTGCGTATGTTTCCCATACACAGACGAAATTCGTCTCTGCATTTAACCCAACCACCTACCAGGTGGTGCAGTGAGCAGCCTGAAAGCGCCCGGGGAGCTGGAGAAATAGGTGTGCACTCATAGACACCCCAAGCTGGGTAGTGGCCGGGGCGCGAACCCGCGTCCTTCGGGTCCCAAGTCAAAAGCCCTGCCACTAGACCATCTTGGCTCCTATCAGCCAGCTCAGTAGAACTCTGACCCAGGTCCACATATGTCCTTGCAGAAAGGAATGGGTAGAAGGGAGCAGAGAATCTCTTTCACATAACAGAATTTGAGATATTCAGCCTTCCAAGGCTGACACGGGGAGCCAGATTCAGATAACAGCAGTTGGTCTGGGTCAAGCAACTCAGTTAATTACCATCTGCCTTACAGTCTCACTGGTACATCTCAATGGCGACTCCAAACACTCACATTTGTGGTCAACTCTTCTGAGCCGAAATTGCAAACCTCTCCAAGATCAATTCCTTCCAGCGAGCAAGATTCAGGAGCCGCAAGTAGCCTGCAATTCTCAGTAAGAATTGCGTCCAGCTTACGGCTCGGCTCACACAGCATTTGAGTCTGAGTGTTCGCATCACGACACATCCCCTCGCCAGGCAGCTTCACAATGGCCAGAAAAGCTGCCAACCTTATTTGAATTTGTCAGTATGCCAGGTAACCATGCACCAACTCCAAAAAGCAGAAAGCCTGTTGTTATAAATCCAATTACTGTATGTATGCATCTTCAGCATCCTCAACTGACAATATGGACAGACACACCATCTTCCACTGCCCATGGAATCCATCATGCATCCTGCTGCAAGTGTCCCATCGGGGCAGGAGGGCTCTCCTTTGCCCAGTCTTCCCAATAAGAAAATTTGATCAATTGTGTTGAGAGACCAGCTGACCAGATTCATGAGTTACAATCCAGAAGATATGCAAAGAGAGGCTCCAAAAGGTTCACAGGACAAAGAGCAGAAGCAGGGGCAGGAACGGGAAGAGAAAAAACATTCACCAAGAGCAAGAAGGAAAAAAAAGTTGTTGAGAAGGAATGGATTAAATATGTTTGTACTTCTTCCCAAATCATCAAAATGTAGGTGGGAATAGTGAAGCACCAACACCTGTCTTCATCCTCAACTCTGGGCCCTTGAGCATGGCCCCTAACCCGCACCATCTGCTCCCCCGGGCGCCCTAGATGGCAGCTCTCTGCTCCACACAGAGGGCTGTGGTAGCTCGGTGGTCTGTGGTTGTGTCAGGAAGGGCATCCAGCATAAAAACAAATCCCAAGTCTTTGTGCGAGTTAGTTCGCTGTGGTGACTCCTGAAGAAGGGGACAGCTGAAAGAAAGAAAACAGTTCTTCTTCTCACTGCTTTTCCCAATATGTCTCATTTTGTTTATTTTGTTACATTACTTTCTTATTTTATATACTGTATGTTTGAAATAAACAAACAAACAAACAAACAAACAAATACATACATAAAAGCTACTCTCTCAACACAAGTCTATTCTATATTTTTCATGGCTCATGTGAGCACTATCTTATAAATGTTGCTTTACACGGTTATTTAGGTTAGCTGTTGTACTTTTGCTGCAGCCTGGGGTCTTTGTGTTAGGGTAATCTGAATGTTTTGCCAAAATAATAGTGTAATGCAAAAGTGGAAGTGGTGTCCATGTTTACAAAACTGCTTTCCCCATGGACTGCTATACAATTTTATGTATGTAGTTGTACGATGGCAGCATCCCATCTTGGTCTTAGTCCCCCCCAGAGTAGCTGTTGACTTGTCAGACTGATCAGAACTGTTTTTCTCCAGCCTGATTCCTTTTTGTAGCAGTTAGCAGGTGAGGTATTAATTGTTCATAATCTTTCTAAATAACTCCTAATCAAAAAAAAAAAAAACTGAATTATCTTTGTATTGTTTATTGGCACTCAGAATCTAGAACAATTTAATTACAAACTGTGCTTCACTGTGTAGTGAGCTGTAATTTTATGTCACCTGCTGTATGTTAGTTAAACTTTTGTACTACTGAAGGTTGTATGCTGGTGAAGATTCTCAGTCGTCCAGGACATGATAAAATCAAAAAAGGCGTTCAATACAGAACAGCTGGACTTTATTTGTAACAAACAAGACGTTTCGCTTCTCATCCGAAAAGCTTTATCAATTGAGTTAGGAGACAGTGAGAGGGAGAATTTATAACTGAAGGTTGTGTTTTACGTGACAATTTCAGGCCGGCGACAGCAGCGGGCCAGCAGCCCCATGTCAACAGACAGCAACATGAGTCCTGCTATAACACATAAAAGACCCAGGAGGCATAAACCAAATCAGTCTGGTCAACAAAGCTGCCAATCCAAAGATCTCTTCAGTGATGGTAACAGCAGAGATGTGGCTTGTATTTGCTGCTGCTGCTGCTGCAAAAAAAGCTCTAACTTTACATGTATTTTGTTCTGCTTTATTCCCAGATACTTGTATGCCTCTTAATTTCTCCAGTCAGATATCCCACTGTGACTATAACGTGAGAGGGGCCACACTGCCTCGGATGGGCTCCAGGCAGGCCCGGGGCAGACGAGGCAGCGCTGGGACTCACAAGGTCAGGGATGGTGCATTAGAGCAAAGAGAAAATCAAGAGACACACAAAATTCCACAAGGAGGGAATGGAAGCAACAAAAGCCGCCATCATTCAGGTACCGGTGATTAATTCCCTTACTTTGAAACTTTCGGATGTTGTTTAATGTTCAGCCAATGTGCTGGTTGTGTTTAATGTCTCTACCACAGAATCAAGGGACATACTTCTGTACAGTCGTCCCTCTTTCCCGTCAGCTCATGCTCAGAGGGAGCAAGGCTCTAACTCATCCGGCTTTCAATCGTGTGGAAGCTCCAGGACCAAACAGGGAGAGCAGGATTCCTCTACAAGACAGGTGGATGAGGTAAACAAAAATCAAGATTCAACACATCCATCCAACAATCTGCCATGTGTTCTGAAAATGCATCGTGAGGGCAGCAGCATGAGAAGGGAGGCTCAGACATCTACTTCCACAGCTACCTCTTCCAGCTCTTCCAGGAGGATTTCAAGATATTCCCAGGCCAGCTGAGAGGCATAGTCTCTACAGCTTGATCTGGGCCTTTGCAGAGGCTCTCCTTCCATGTTTGGGGAAAAGCAAACAGGGAGATGTACTGGCGTTAGTCTTACCAGATGCCTGATCATTCTTTGTTACTTTTTGTCTTAGAAAACTGAATGTCTCACTCTTTTTCAAAAGGAGAGCCCAGATACCCTTCAGAGAAATCTTATTTTTACTGACTTTATCAGATATCTTGTTCTTTCT
>JBBPBX010008529.1:41315-52406 GCA_038048925.1 Garcialebias charrua | reverse complement strand
ATATGTGTGTTTGTGTGTCATTAGCACTAATGGTCAAGGAAATGCTTGATAAAGACTTGAGGCTTGCCAGATACTGCCCTTCACCGGTCAGTGAACACAGATGGGGACAGACGGGGAAGATTAATCTTTGGCTGATATTTGAGATGGAGGATGGTGGAATGAAAGTGCAGAGGTGAAGCAGCAGGGAGGTGAGGTGCAGATAATAGGATGCCAGACAGGTAATGATAGTGGTGTAGATACTGCACGGAGGGCAGAAGATCAGTTGTGGGGGATGGGAGTCACGGAGTGGGCTCAGTTACATGTGAGACAGACGGCACTCAAAGGATGTCTACAAAATAGATGAACACCTAAAACCGCAGGTTTGAGCAGTGTTTGCAAAATGGTGTGACTGTGGGTGGGTTTACCATTGATCAGATGTTAAAGGGATAATCTGGTCATTTTTGAGGTGATGTTCTGTCAATTTACTCATTAGCCGTGACATCAGTCGGAGCATGGAGTATGGAGAAAAGTTCAGGAGCCTTCCTCCAAGGCTAGGCTAACGGCAGGCCAACTGAAGGCCCAATTTTTTTAAATAGTTTTTCATGTTTATAAGACAACTCTTCCATTTTGTTGTGGAAATAACTCTATAATAACTACTGACAACCTTTAAACAACATTTAATGCTTCCTAACAACAAACGAAAGAGCCAAAATTACAACCAAGCCAGTGTACATTCCTGCATACATCTTACATCAGCTTCTTCTTTAGTGGACCTTCTGCCTCCATCGCCCCCTCCCAACATCCTCCTGTCTCACAGCCTGTCCATAAAACCCCTATGTTCCTTTTCTCCTCTTTTAGAGCTCCAAATTCAACATCCTTTATTCACAATGTTCTCTGTCCATCCTCTGCACATGTCCATCAACCTGAGCTGTCGCCTCCAGCTCTTTGTTTGAGACACCATCTCTAGACCAGCCATCGTAGCATCTTGTAAACCGTCCCTCTCCCTCCTGCAGCTGTTCTTCTGTCTCAAATCGTCCGAACACTCGTCTCCATCGACCCTGCTTTCACTCCCTTCTTCATCTCTCTCGTCGTCCTCTTGTTGCTTTGGATGGTACTTGAACTCATAAACCTTAAATACTTCTTACAGCGTCACTTTCCCAAACATCTCCCTCTCATTCATACATAAATTGTCTCTACGGAGCATACGGCCACCTCTCCAGGCTCTCTTGTCTGACCAGAATACCTAAATGGCTCAAGCTGTATTTTATTATTAACATCGGGTCAATTCAACAGATATTAACGGACATTTTGGTGTGGTAGTAGAGTCATCCTCAACACATTTTCATGCATGAGGTTGCAGATAGCCATTTTTGAGATGTGACAAAACGTGCAACAACGCTGTCATTTCTTCGATGATTTCAGTCTTTGGCATGAAAGGCAGCAGGTGATAGACATTCCTTTCAGTAATTCAATTTAAAAAATAATTTATTAATCCCAAAGGTGGTAAAGAAGTGAAAAAGAGAGTCCAGGCAGGATGGAGTGGATGGAGAAAAGTTTCAGGAGTGATTTGTGACAAAAAGGTGTCAGCAAAGGTCAAAGGAAAAGTTTACAAGACAGTGGTGAGACCAGCTATGTTGTATGGTCTGGAGACAGAGACATGGACAAAAAGACAGGAGAAAGAACTGGAAGTAGCAGAAATGAAGATGTTGAGGTTCTCCTTAGGAGTGACAAGGATGGATAAGATCAGGAATGAGATCATCAGAGGTACAGCACATGTTGAACAACTGGGAGATAAAGTTAGGGAGGCCAGACTGAGATGGTTTGGACATGTCCAGAGGAGGGACAGTGGGTATATTGGTAGAAGGATGTTAGAAATGCAGCTGCCAGGAAAAAGACAAAGAGGGAGACCAAAGAGGAGATATATGGATGCAGTTAGAGAGGACATGGAGGTAGTTGGAGTGAGGACAGAGGATGCAGAGGACAGAGTGAGGTGGAGGAGGATGACTCGCTGTGGCGACCCCTGAAAAGGGAAAAGCCGAAAGAAGAAGAAGAATCCCAAAGGTAAATTAAATGTAACTCATCATCCTGGTTTCATTAGTTGTTCTAGATGCTGATGGGCAGGAAGGATCTCTTGTAGTGGTCTGTCTTACAGAGCATCTCAAGAAACTGGTTGTAGGTCACTGGACTTGGTGTGTTTCTTGGTCTTCTTGGGCAACAGGACCACCTTAATGTTGGGCAGAACTCCTCCCTGAGCGATGGACTCTCCTCCCAGCAGCTTGCTGAACTCCTCCTCGTTGTGGACACTCAGCTGCCGGTGCCAGGGGATGATCTCTGTCCTCCCGTTGTCACGAGCCACGTTTCCCCACCAGCTCCAGGATTTCGGTGGTCAGGTACTCGAGTACCACCGCCAGGTAGATGGGAAGGCATCCACGGCTCCTCCTTTTCAACTCGTTTTGGGTTTTGGGGCTGTAGTTGAGGCATTATTTGAGCTTTTGAGATGCTAATCAGCTTCTCCCAGTTGTAAAATGAAAAAACACCTTGTTGTTTAAGGTGCAAGGCCTTTGATTAAATTAATCCTAAATCCTTGTTGAACCTGCATGTTTCTGGTTGAACTGGGGTTTGGTCAACACGTTAGTAACCCAGTCTGAAACAGGGTTGCTTCTGTTCTGGTCCCGTCAGCGACTGTTTATGTAACCGCGTGCCCAGACGGAGCTCACAGGTGTTGCAACAGTTCTGTTTCTGCTCGAGCGTCAGGAGCTCGAGACGAGCAGACCGATCGTAGACGAATCCTCGTTAGAGCGACAAATCCTTTATCTTTGCTCATGTGAAGAAGAGCCATGTTTCTGATGGTAAAACGAGCCACGCGTTAGATCAAAAGAATCTTGTGTTCTTCATAATTAAACGTGTCAATAAATGTGCAAACATTGCTGGAGCACAAAATCAGAATTACAAATGTTGCTTTCACGTTGCAGCAGCCCAGTTGCTGTTGAAGAACCGGTGATGAGAGGTTTATAAGCTGCAAGGAGTGGAAGGAGCAACCCTCCTTGGAAGGGCAGGAGTGGAAAGCTGAGTGATGGGTTTGTTCGTCAGAGCGGGATCTTTGGGGCAGGCCTTACGAGCTGCGGCTCCGAGTGCTGACAGGGCTCTGGCCCATCTGGTTCCAAAGAAAAACACTGCTTCTTATTAGCAGTAACACACAGAAGTACAAATGTAAATACACTCGTGCTGGCAAATGCTTCACAAACACATTTAAAGCTTTCTCAACTTGATTTACTTCTGGGACTTTTATAAAACAAGACGCCAACCTTTTGCTTCTGCAGACTTGAAATGAACTGAAAATGGGTTCTGCATCTCGACAGACAGAGGCGGATTTGTTTCTCTCCCACAAGAAAAAACCTGCGCTGCCAAGAAGCAAGGGACTAAACTACAACCCGATGGCTTTCCATTTGAATGGGCTGCGGACGCGCTCAGATTCCTGCAGCATTACGGAGCGAGTGGGTGCAAACTGTGAAAAACGCTGAGCCTCAGACCACTGCATCCCACAAAGTTAGGGACCAGATAAAAACTGTTCCTTTGGAGGGTACACGTGTGTCAGAGTCTAGACTGGTTCACCACAAGAGGACCTGGAAGGCACCTTGTTTGGCCATTTGAGTCAAACGTCCTACTAAAGTTTAATGGGATAGTCCCGTCTATTTTGAGTCTTTCAGTCAGAGTCTCAAGAAAGTGGCAAATATTTATTCAGGCTAGGCTAATGGCTAGTCAAATTCATTCATTCAACCTTTATTTAGGCAGGTTACCGTATTTTCTGGAATATAGGTCGCGGCTTTTTATCATTTTTTGCATGCCCTGCGACCTATATTCAGGTGCGACCTGTTTATGGCTTTTTATAAAATAAGCTAATTTGTAATAATTTATTAACAAAAATTAAACTGAGACACACTCTTACAATAATGTCAGCTAACAAATATATTTTTTTAGGTGTTTATCCTGCTAAAATTATTAATTTATTAAAGTGAAACTAAACCGAAATTTAACTTTTTTTAGCTAATAAACTCCCCAGAATGTGTTTAAAATGTTTCATAGCACTATTTTTGTGTTAATTTTCATGTATTTGTGCGTATTTGTTTAAATCGGCAATATTTGGTCCAAAAACGTGTTTATGGTAGCTCTATGGGTTGAACAGAGGATACTGCACGCTGATTTTCTTGTTGGTCTAGACCAGGGGTCACTAACGTGGTGCCCGCGGGCACCCGGGTGCCCCCAAGGAACATTTGAGGTGCCCCTGGACCTGTTCTAAAAATAGCACAACTCACTACTAAGCTGCATTTAAATTTTCGTTTTATTCAGTTGTTATTATTTTTTTGTATTTATATATATATTAAAATGTCTATCTTAAAAATATGTTCTTAAAAATATGTTTATTATACATTTTTTTTCAATTTGCGCTTTGTTATTTCCGAAGAGTTTATCAAACTGGTGCCCTTTGTATGATTCTTTACCCACAAAGTAGCTCTCAGTTTCGAAAAGGTTGGTGACCCCTGGTCTAGACTGTACACTCTGATGTGTCTTGTACACTCTGACGTCACATGCTCTGCTGCCTGAATATAAAGTGGAGCCACTCCCCCGAGAAGGTCACTCCCCCTGCAGAGCTCAGGGGGGCGGAGTTGGATCAGAGATTAGCAACATAGCATTAGCATAGAAGAGCCACGATGTTCCAAGAAAGCTCTTCAAACTGATGTTCACCCACCCTTACACCATCAGGTTACAATCCGTTTGGAGGTGAGTACCATCTTACACCTTTCCATTGCATAATTTATCTATTGAGTATATGACGTGTTTCTTCATGTGCTGTGTTTGCGACCTGCAGCGTTGCTTCGGTGTGGCCCCACATAAGGTCGCGGCGTTTTCATCTGTTGCTGATCAATGTTAGTTTGTGTTGTAGTTGTGTTTAAATGTTAAAAATCTAGTGTTTCTTATGAACACCGCAGTGTGTGTGAACTCTTATGAACTCAGATAAGGAAGACCGCAACATCAAAAAACAATGGAGACTTGCTGTTGCTAATTATAGCTGTTGTACTAGTTACGATGTTTTAGACACGGTGTTCTTTTGCTGCAAATAATGTTGTGGATCAAAGGTATTTATAAAATAATATGTACTTGGTGAATGAGTATCATGGGCAGCAGTATTTATTTTGCACTGGGTCATCTGTTTGACAGATCAACAAAGTGAAAACAGTAATGTTTCTCAAGTACAGTATGCTTGTTTGTAAGGTGATTAAAATTTGTTTTTAGATCCATGAGGCGTTCCACATCCAGGGAATCTCTGAGCCGTGCTTCACAGACATCAAGCATCAAGGAGACATGTTGACATGTCACTTTGGAGGTGACATGAGAACTGATTCACCAGGAACGGTACTGTATTCATGTTTTATTTATTACTTTTGTACCCTACCCTCTGTCTGCAGGTATTAATATTATTATTTAATTATTATGTTTTATTTATTATTTTATTTATTACTTTTATTATGGCGGACATTATATAAAAAAAAGTTTAAAAAAAGTTTATGCAACATTAATTCTTGTTTATTTGTTCATTGCTACCTGTCCCAACATTTTGGGGATTTGTTGACACTGTGAAATTTTGAATCAACATCTTTCTCCATTAAAATGTTACATTTACTCAGATTAAACTTTTGATCTTTTCTCTTTTCAGGACTGCAAATATCCAGGGTCGGGATGGAGTGAGTGGGAAGTCGACCGCTGCATCGTGTCCCAGATTTGTCCTCATGCATGAGGCAAAAAATAAATAAATAAAGAAATTGATTACAAAAACTAGTTGTTTATGATTCATTTTATTAACAGTAAGTTAATTCAAAACAACAAAAGCACACCTGCACAAAGTCACTTTACAAGAACCACCACAGCTGATTGACCTTAGCTAACACAGAATAGGATCCAGCTTAGTTGTTCCTACAGATATTGTGCTAACCTTCAGTGTGGTAGTAGCTGAGAGTCATCCCCATCATGTTTGAGTTCAAGAAGTGACAACGGCAGTATTTTATTTTTTTATTTTTTATCATTTTGATGTTTGTTTTTCAGGAGCAGTTTATCTTCAGTTTATCTTTTTGTTACTGTTTGTTCTTAGTTTGTTTGTTTTCATTGAGTTTCACTGAGTTTATGTTCTGTACATATTGCAGTTTGGACAATAAAGTTGACTTTGAAATTTGACTTTGATGTATGATTTGGAAATGTATTTATCAATACAGAGGTCTAGTGTTGACAGAACAAGGAGCTTCATAATTGATTACCGGTATGTTGACTATGAGCATTCCATTTTAACACATTTACTATATAAAAATTAATTTGAACTGAATGTGGAGTGCAGCATGTATATCGTTTGTATTTTTACTCATTTTTTATAATTTGATACAAGTTTGAGTGTGCTTTTACTGGTAGAGTAATGCATACCCATAGTAATTCACATCACAGGAGAAATGCTTTTAAGACAATAAAATGCACAGTGTATTCAAGACCAGGTTTATTGGTGTGTTTTTTAATATATAGTATATTTATTAGGGCTTTAGGAAGTACTAAATAATTCATAATTATACCCTTGGCGTCTCCCTACAACACATGTTTTCTACAGGTGAGAGGAAGCTGCAGTGACCACAGGTGCACCTTTTGAAAGTTTTTATTTATTTATTGCTTTACAATTTGGATTGAGATAGTTGAAAATTATTTAAAAAAAGATAATTTGTTACTGCTTTGAACATTAGCCTATGTTGCTAATATAAATTTACCACTCAGATGCTGGACCCGTTCGGTCCATTGCCTCAGCACCACCAGATTCTTGCATAAGAGCGTCAGTGCCTGTAGCCAGCAGCTCGAACTGATAAGGCTCAGGACCTGTGGCTCTCTGCTCCAAGTCTCCCTCAGTTTCTGGTGAGGGAGGTGGAGAAAAGACCTGTGTCGCTGTGTTCACTGTCCATGTTGCATACAGTATATTATGCTAACGCTAGCTGCATGTCACGGTCCTGGCCACACCCACCTACTCGCTCTAACCCCACCTCCTCCCTCCTTTAGGCGGTGCCTCTACAGTCTATCGGAACGTCCATTTTGGTGAAGATTTTTGAATCTGAACTGGGGGAGGATTTAAAGACCCAGAGGTCGTGTAGTGACACTTTAAAGAAAAGTTCAGCTCAGACACATATTTGCTATAATTTTTATCAAACAAATGATTGTTTTTAAGTGTTGATCTTCTTAAAAGCCTTGCTGTGCGCTCCTGTGGCAGACATTTGCAGCAGAGCTAAACACGGTCCACATTTTGACGTGGGTGCGACCTATATATGGATTTTTCCAATTCTTTGGCAATAATTGGACAGTGCGACTTATATTCATGTGCGACCTATATTCCAGAAAATACGGTAATACCATTGAGCCTCCAGGACTCATTTACAAGAGAGACCTGGAGGGCTTGTTATGTTTTAGCACTTTTTAGGCTTATAAAACATATTTTTCAACACTTCACTTTTGCATGAGTTTGCCACTGTTTTTGATGGGCGTAGAGTGTGCCAAATGTCTTGTTAGTTCTCCTTGAGTTTTATTGGTTCTATATATTTTGTCCTGCTTGTTGATTTTGTTGTACAGGCCTTCTGGTTGGCTGTTTCTTCCTAAATGAAGTGGTCTGGTAAAAGAGATTGAAACTACAGTTGTCACAAGAGCTGAAAACACTGCGGCACTGTTCATCGGCTGGCTGAGCGGAGTTAACCCACCGTTTACTGGTTTCTTGTGACGATGGAAGAGTTTTAGGAGGTGAATGTTCCACCCCTCGCCTCGGCGCTGACAGCTGAACTCGCATGTGAAAGGTGGAGTAACGGCTGGGTGTTTACCTCAGCGCTGGTTGCCACCTGTTAGGGAGGCACAAAGTGTGCTATTATCTCCTGAACAGGAGAATCTGGTCCCTCGGGCCTGGGCCATAAAAAGAGCAGCAACCTGTGGAGAATGTCTTCTTCCTCTCCTCCTCAGGCACACTGAAGGGAGAGAAGCCAGACTGAAGTCCAGGAATCCTCCGGGTCTCTGTAGCCTTAGGCTTTTCTACAACAAACACCTTAAACTTTTATGACCCAGCATGACAATTACTGTTATTAGGGTCATTTCTTCTGTGGATTGTAGGTTTTCTACCATTCTGTGTGCGGTACTGCTTCGCTGCTTTGGTTTTTAATAAAACAAAGATTTATTTCACGTTTGAGCCACCAGCTAATTGTGTTGCTCCTCCGATGTCTCAAAGACAAATTGGGTTGTTTGAGTTTTGGAGAGTCATTCCAAAAGTGCCTGTTAGCACAATATTTCATAGCCAACTGGACAGATAATGACACTTGATGCACATCTTGATTTGTTTTGGGAGTCAACCCAGGTTAAGATGGCCACCACAGCCCTGATTAAACACAAAAACAGCTACAACTTGTTCACTTTAACAGATGTTGAACTAAAAATAATTGTGGTAGTAGCTGAGAGTCATTCACAACACACTTTCTGAGTGATGACAGAATAAACCAACCCAGACTAAAATTGTGTCATTATAACATGCATCTAAACCTTTGAAGCCAGCCCATTCATGATGGTTGCAACACACTTATTAAAAAAAAACAAGGCTATAATTAAGTTACTTTTACAGATACTGAGCTAAAATATGTTGTGGTAGTAGCTGAGAGTCATTCTTCTAATTATTTAGCTGTCAATAATGGTGTACCACAAGGCTCAGTGTTAGGATAAACTCTCTTTATAATCTACATATGTCATGAAGGTCAGAACATTCCTGACGCATCCTTACATTTCTATGCCGACGATAAAGTTGTTTATTGTTGAGCTAAAATGGCTGCTAAGGTTTCCCAGCTTCTGCAATCTGCATTCAACATCAGTCAGACCTTTTCCATCTCAAACTGGTGCTAAATGCTGATAAACCCAAAGGGATGTTGTTTTCAAACAGGAAGTTGGTACCAGCAGTCCTTTCTCCTATCGAATCTACAAATGGTGTTTCTATCAAGTGTATGGTTTCTTACAAATACTTGAGTATCTTGGTCGATGCACAGCTTTCTTTTAATCCTCAT
This sequence comes from Garcialebias charrua, assembly GCA_038048925.1. Lineage (NCBI taxonomy): Eukaryota > Metazoa > Chordata > Actinopteri > Cyprinodontiformes > Rivulidae > Garcialebias > Garcialebias charrua. Next base: position 43,320 of record JBBPBX010008529.1, on the reverse strand, counting down.
GTTGAAAACTTGATAGTGTAAATTGAAATTAAAATTGTGTTTCTTTGTCAGAAATAGATACAGTCTAACTGAATGCCAGGAAACACCTTGTAACTGCTACTTCCCTTCCCTCCATTGATTACAGTGACATTATTTACATGACTGCCCTGCTAGCATCTTGCAGATGTTAGATTATGCCTATCACAGTGCGCTAAAATTCATAATTGGCTTTAACTACTGTACCGTACCCACCACTGCACCCTGTATTCACTGGTTAACTGGGCATTAACTTCACACAGACTCTCTCACTGGTACATTTTCATCTTTAAATCACTTCTGTCTGCTGCCTTCTTATATCTCCTACTTGTCACGTCGTCAGTGCAACTACAGCGTGCACTCTATAGACATAATTACCTGCAGCGTCCCATCAGTGCGGACCAAATTCAGCAAAAAGGCCTTTTCATCCTCTGCTCCTGCATCCTGAAACACCTTGCAAAAAGATCTGAATATGTCAACTTTGAGCTCTCTACGGGATTTTAAACATTTAATAAGTTCAATGCAAAAATCAACGTAGAAATGTTCCTGTTTTCAGTATTTGACCTAATTTCAAAATGTAACTTGATTTTATTTATACTTCTTTTATTTACTTATGCTGTGTGTACCTTATCTGTGATTTCCCTAAAACAGGTCTCTCTTGTAAATGAGTCCTCGTGACTCAATGAGATTAACCTGTATAAATAAAGGTTGAATGAAAAAAAAAAAAGAGCATCGCATTCATTCAACCTTTATTTATACAGGTTAATCTCATTCAGCCTCAGGGACTCATTTACAAGAGAGACCTGATTTTAACAAAGAGTGATGACAACAGTATTACACGTGACTTTGTGCAGAACGTTTAGATCAAAACTGCACCAACTTCAGTCACTTCTCAAGATAAGTTTAAAACTCTGACATGACTGGCGGGCGATATGCATTCCTACGAGGACATTGCAGGCTTATGTGCTTTCCCCTCCCCGAACATTGATTAGTCCTCCTGTGGTGGAAGCTTTCCAATTTGTTGCATTGCTTTTGACCATTGCTGTATGAAAACACGGCACTTTGAATCTGGTATGAACTGCGTACTGTATGCTCTCAGACGCTCATGTTTGTGCGGTTTATTTTCCAGGCTGCCCCGGGGCAAAGAAAACAGAGTTCCTGACAAGTGTTCTTGACGCGCTGTCGACAGACATGGTGCATGCTGTCACAGATCCAGCATCTGCTGGAAGGTATGGCATTTGGAAGAAGTGCATGTGTTCATCTTTTAATTACTTGTGCACGTTAAGTGGGCTCACTATCACCACAACGGCACAAATGTAAGAACCATGCGGTAAAGATAATCATCTACTAATCTGATGAACTGACCCTTGACCTTCAGGATGGCCGAGCCGGACCCCAGTCACACCCTGGAGGAGAGGGTCGTCCACTGGTACTTCAGCCAGCTGGACAAAAACGCCAGCGGGGACATCGGAAAGGAGGAGATCAAGCCTTTCAAGCGCTTCCTGCGCAAAAAGTCCAAGCCAAAGAAGTGTGTTAAAAAGTTTGTGGAGTACTGCGACATCAGCAACAACAAGGCACTGTCTCTGCAGGAACTGATGGGCTGCCTGGGGGTGACCAAAGACGAAGGTGGGCTCAGAAACATGGCCTAATGTTAAGTCTGGATGTGTTGCTATATCAACTCGAAAACGTTTAAAAAAAATTAAACTTTCATCCACTTGTGTCTCACAGGCTCCAAACCAGGAGAAGACCTGCCTTCCAGTAAACTAGTGAGTACAGAAGCTGCATGAGAAGCCGGTCTGTCTGAGAGGATGTGTTTTTTGTTTGGGGTGGCCATCAATCAGACTCAGCTTTATTATCATTGCACCGTTGTACAGTACAGTGAGATTATGTCCGTACAGTCATCCGAAAGATGGGCGGAGTGCACGTTGCTGCAGCTGCTCCTAAGAGTGCAGCTCCTTATTCTTTAGATAGAAAACGGGAAAGACCATGA
>JBBPBX010008529.1:23124-36568 GCA_038048925.1 Garcialebias charrua | reverse complement strand
GATGCTAAACACTCTGCCTGCTCTGCCCCCCCTCCCATTTGAACTGCCTTAACACTAAAACTTTCTCACACATTACCATTTGAACTGCCTTAACACTAAAACTTTCTCACACATTACCACACAACACAAAGATTTTAACACTGGACTCTGTGTCATCAAACGGGTTATTCACTAAACTCTCGGTCATGTGCTCATACAGTTTGCACTACTTCTCATACTTGCACTAATGTTTGTATTACATCACTGCCTATAGTCATAATACTGTTTACATTCTCTGTTTACATTTATTAATACTGTTTACTTTTATTACTACTGCTTACATTTAATTACTACTGTTTACATTTACACTACTCTAATATCTACACCACTGCTGATACATATACAGTGTGCTCTGAACGGTCTTATTTAGGGATGCCCAATGTGCCTTACTGCATATGCCACTTTTTGCCTCTATAACAACATCAACTACTACCTCATACATATACTGTGTACATTAACTCATACGCTGCTTTGCCACTTTGCAAATGTCAATGCTAGAAACCTTTAGTTTATTTTAGTTATACTTTTTATACTCTTTTTTTATACTAGTATGCAAAAACTCAGGACAGTATTATGTTCATTAAATGTTTTAGTTTTAGTTTTAGAGTTGGTGTAAATTTTCATACTCTTATACCACTATGCAAAAACTCAGGACAGTGTTAGTTTTACTATTTTATGCTTATGTCTATTATTATATGTTTCAGTGTTTCAATGTTTAGATGTTTACTGTTGCACCGAGGGACTGAGAGAAACACAATTTCTGTCCTGTGTATGTCCTGTACAGTACATATTGCAGATCTGACAATAAAGTTGACTTTGACTTTGACATTGACATTTAAGGGCCCAGAGATCACGAGCATCCAGTAGAGTTTTACGGCCTTGACCCTTACGCACAGCCGTTGTTCCAGATTCTCTGAATCTTTTGATGATGTTATGCACGGTTGATGATGATTATAACTTAAAAGTCTTTGCTATTTTACACTGGGTAACACCATTCTGGTATTGCTGCACTATCTTTCTGCGCAACAATGGTGGAATTGGTGATCCTCTTACCATCTTGGCTTCTGAGAGACACTGACACTCTGAGAAGCTCTTTTTATACCCAGTCATGTTGTCAATTGACCTAATTAGAGTTAAATGTTTGATTTGATTTGATGTTTATTCATTCATTTCAAAATGTTCTTCCAGCTGTTCGTTATATGCTCAATTTCCCTTTTCCAGCCACTTATTGCTACTTGTCCCAACTTTTTTGGGATTTGTTGACACAGTGAAATTTTGAATTAACATATTTTTCCTTTAAAATGTTACATTACTCAGATTAAACTTTTGATTTGTCATCTATGTTCTATTACGAATAAAATATTGACATTTGCCATCTCCACATCATTGCATTCCGTTTTTATTCGCAATTTGTTTAGTGTCCCAACTTTTTTGGAATCCGGTTTGTATGTTCAGATTCTACTGTCTCAAATTTGAACAGTTTCTGGTTTTATATGTGAAAAAGGTAATACTGAGCAACTAATCAATTAATGCAGAAAATGTAATGATATCAAATAATAAAATCAAATTAAAATAGTTGCTGCACTAATCAAATGCCAAGTCAATGAGTACTTTCTGCTTTTTAATACCAGAGTACAACAAGAGATCAACAACATGACTCAAATGACAATGTTTTAACTGTTTAACATTTGCCATGAAAACTAAAATGTGTTACATTATCCATAAAACCAGTTCTAAATTGGCACAACTTACAAGAGTTTCACATTAACATTAAGCAAGAAACTGGTCAATTTGTGTATTTGGTCGTACAGGCTGAACACCTGCAGAGCAGCTTTTAAAGAATCATTTAGAAACTAAAAGAAGCTGTGAACTCCAGAGGAGAGGCTTCAATAAAACTCTTCATCTATGATATCCTGATGCATGCTCAATAATCCAGGTAGAAAAAAAATCTAAAAAAGTTAATTCTGGTCCTCTGGACATTCAAAAAAACAAAACAAAAAATGTAGAAACGTTTCGTCTTTCATCCGAGAGACTTCTTCAGTCTGAGGAACTGTATTCAGCTCAGTCTTCTCATATATGGATCAACCAGTTTGCTGCTGACAGCCAAAACCAGCTGCTCACATGATTGAGGACCATCAGCCATGGACGAGAACATAGGTGTAACTTCCTGAAGGACTGGTGGGGACAAATCCCCACCAATGCTGACCTCTAGTGGACAGTCCCCACCAATATTTTGTTCACATATTTTACTTTTTATTTTATTTTATTGAACATTTAACCCTAACCCTCTGATTAAAAGGGGCGGCCGTGGTGTAGTGGTAATGGCAGTCGTCCCCCGATCGGAAGGTTGGCGGTTCGAATCCCGGTTCCCCACATCATGTGTCGTTGTGTCCTTGGGCAAGACACTTAACCCCGAGTTGCTCCCGGTAGGACTGGAAAGCACCTTGCATGGTAGTCTGCCACTACCGGTGTATGAATGTGTGTAGCATTCAATGTGTGTAGCGCTTTGAGATTTTCACTAATGAAAAGCGCGTTATAAATTGAATTCATTATTATTATTAAAACCCCATTCATGCCGCTACTCAGAAAGAAAAGAAAAAAGTTATCTCCGTTTCACACCGTCAACGAACCCCAACAAAAAAACAACAACAACAACAACTGCCGAACAGCTGCTCTGTCCAGCAGTGGCTCTGTATTTAGTTAGTACGCACTGCGCAGTTTGCAAGACTCCCATGGCGTGCAGAGGAGCTGTCTGATCACCCTACACGGCAAAATACGACCAAAAAGTAAGTCATTAAATAGTTTTGGTGCACAGTACTCATGGTGTTATTGTGTTTACAGTGTGCATGCATTTCCTGAACGTAAGTAAATCGTTTTGATGACGTTTTGCGTGTAATATGTGCGCGACTTCAGGAGGAGCGAAAACTACGTTTGTTTATGTGTGAACAGTGTGCGCGAAGTTAGTCTGAGCTTTGTGAATTTAATTTAAACAAAACAGTATTATCATCCTGCTGCAGACGGAGGAGGGATGGAGGACGAGTTTAAGAAGTGGCTGCAGATACTTCTACTAGCATATTTAGCTCCATCTACTAGCAACTCACGGTGAATCAATAAACAAGCTGAAAACAATCTGAAAAGCTCTGAAACAGGTGGAGCATGTTCTTATTTATCTTGAAGCAGACACAGAGCTAAAGCCTTAAAGTCCTCCATCACTGAGTCTGCCTGTTAGTTTCAACATCAGGTGTACCAGCACGTTCATGCTGCAGGGCAAGACAGGTCATGCTGCCATGCTGCTGCAATACTGTGAAATAAATGCTGATAATTGTTTTATTTTTATTAATTACTGTAATTGCATTTGTAATGATAGTGTGCACCTACTATTTTTAGTTTGGAGCAAGCCTGGATAGATTGTTGTACTCAGTGCAGCTCCTACGGATTAAATGTCCTCTAAATAGCTTCATTTCATTTTCAGAGTTTCTATCGGCCAAATTGTGACATCATATGCTTAGAAGATTCTTCCCAATGAGCAAAGTGGATTCTACACAACACATCAAGAGCACTGTATGAAGCTAGGGAGAAAATAACAATCTTAATTGTTGTTGTTTTTTACAAACCAGATCCAAAAAAGTTGGGACACTAAACAAATAGTGAATAAAAACTGAATGCAATGATGTGGAGGTGCCAACATCTAATATTTTATTCAGAATAGAACACAAATCACAGATCAAAAGTTTAAACTGAGAGAATGTATCATTTTAAGAGAAAAATATGTTTTTTCAAAATTTCATGGCATCAACAAATCCAAAAAAAGTTGGGACAAGTCCATTTTTACCACTGTGTGCCATCCCCCCTTCTTCTTACAACACTCAACAGACGTCTGGGGACAGAGGAGACCAGTTTCTCAAGTTTAGAAATAGGAATGCTCTCCCATTCATGTCTAATACAGGCCTCTAACTGTTCAATCGTCTTGGGCCTTCTTTGTCGCACCTTCCTCTTTATGATGCACCAAATGTTCTCTATAGGTGAAAGATCTGGACTGCAGGCTGGACATTTCAGTACCGGATCCTTCTCCTACGTAGCCATGATGTTGTGATTGCTGCAGAATGTGGTCTGGCATTATCTTGTTGAAAAATGCAGGGTCTTCCCTGAAAGAGATGACGTCTAGATGGAGCATATGTTGTTCTAGAACCTGAACATAGTTCTCTGCATTAATGGTGCCTTTCCAGACATGCAAGCTGCCCATGCCACAAGCGCTCATGCAACCCCATACCATCAGTGATGCAGGCTTCTGAACGGAGCGTTGATAACAACTTGGGCTATCCTTGTCCTCTCTGGTCCGGATGACATGGCGTCCCAGTGTTCCATAAAGAACTTCAAATCGTGACTCATCTGACACAGAACAGTCTTCCATTTTGCCACACTCCATTTTAAATGACCCCTGGCCCAGTGCAAACGTCTGAGCTTGTGGAGCTTGCTTAGAAATGGCTTCCTCTTTGCACTGTAGAGTTTCAGCTGGCAACGGCGGATGGCACGGTGGATTGTGTTCACTGACAATGCTTTCTGGAAGTATTCCTGAGCCCATTCTGTTATTTCCTTGACAGTGGCATTCCTGTTTGAGGTGCAGTGACGTTTAAGGGCCCGGAGATCACGAGCATCCAGTAGAGTTTTACGGCCTTGACCCTTACGCACAGCGATTGTTCCAGATTCTCTGAATCTTTTGATGATGTTATGCACGGTTGATGATGATAACTTAAAAGTCTTTGCTATTTTACGCTGGGTAACACCATTCTGGTATTGCTGCACTATCTTTCTGTGCAACAATGGTGGAATTGGTGATCCTCTTACCAGCTTGGCTTCTGAGAGACACTGACACTCTGAGAAGCTCTTTTTATACCCAATCATGTTGCCAATTGACCTAATTAGTGTTAATTGGTCTTCCAGCTGTTCGTTATATGCTCAATTTCCTTTTTCCAGCCACTTATTGCTACTTCCCAAATGTTTTGGGATTTGTTGACACTGAAATTTTGAATCAACATATTTTTCCTTTAAAATGTTACATTTACTCAGATTAAACTTTTGATCTGTCATCTATGTTCTATTACGAATAAAATATTGACATTTGCCATCTCCACATCATTGCATTCAGTTTTTTAGTGTCCCAACTTTTTTGGAATCCGGTTTGTAGTATTATTTTCATTCATTCATTCAACTTTTATCTTTATTATCTTGTAATGCACTTTGGACAATGCAAGTTGTTGCTGGAAGGTCCTATTTAAATAAAGTTTATTATTGTTATTCCTGTTAACAATGTCTTTCTGTATCGTGCCTTCTTACAAAGACCTTTTGTATAAAACTTGTGTGCTGATGTAATGAAAATGAAGGTGTTAATAACAATGTACAATGATCTGACAGGATAAATGCTAACTCAGGGAGTCATACAGCTGTTAAACTGCTACTCAGTGTCATACAGCTGTTGAACTGCTAGTAAGGGTGTCATACAACTGTTATTGTTATTACGACATACACAATTGAAAAAAGTACCGGTACTTTGTCCAAAAAAGCAGATGCAGCATTTTCGATTTCCGTCCCCACCAACTTTCAACACAAAGTTACGCCCTTGGACGAGAAGGTGCTATTTATAAGACTGAGCTGAATACAGCACACACACACATATATACAGGTAGTTCTCGGGTTACGACGGCCTCGACTTACGACGTTTCGACTTTACGAACACCCTCCCATTGAAAAGCATTGTTCGAGTTACGTGGTTTATGCGCCTTTAAATGGTTCATGCGCCTTTAAATTTACAGGAGGGAGGGGGTAGAGCACGTGGTAGAAACTGAGGGGGAGTAGCTTCAGTGGAAAATTACCGTATTTTCCGGAATATAGGTCGCACCGGAATATAGGTCGCATTGTCCAATTATTGCCAAAAAATTGGAAAAAATCCATATATAGGTCGCACCTGAATATAGGTCGAACCTACGTCAAAATGTGGACCGTGTTTAGCTCTGCTGCAGCAAGGCTTTTAAGAAGATTAACACTTAAAAACAATTATTTGTTTGATTAAAAATTATAGCAAATATGTGTCTGAGCTGAACTTTTCTTTAATAAATGAATAATTTTAGCAGGATAAACACCTTTAAAAAAGTTTGTTAGCTGACATTATTGTAAGAGTGTATCTCAGTTTAATTTTTGTTAATAAATGATTACAAATCAGCTTATTTTATAAAAAGCCATAAATAGGTCGCACCTGAATATTGGTCGCAGGGCATGCAAAAATGATAAAAAGCTGCGACATATATTCCGGAAAATACGGTACTCCCGCTCCATCACAAACAACTGAGCTTGTACCTGTTTGACCTCTGCTGAGTTCATAGGACCCGTTTGTGTTGTCAATGCAGAAATGTTTCTTAACTGAGGCACCGAGGACTCCAGCATCTTTGGCACAATGTGGACATTTTATTTTCAAAACACCATTACCACAGCAGGTACAGGAGAGCAGAGCGTCTGGAGAAGCTCTGAGGTCTGGCCGACTACAGTTGATGTGTAGTCTGGAGTCACAAGCTCTCAGATCCTGATGCTGCAGTCCAGCGATGGCTTTATATTTCTGGCTGGCTGTTTTCACATCCCCATCTGACAAACAACAAAAATTTAATTGTATCTGTTTGACCTTCATCCGGAGACGGATGAGCGCGGCCGCGCAGAAGAACATCATGTCATGTGTTTGGAAATGCTGCAGCTTGCATACTCTCCCTCTCTGGACGACTGCTACATAATCACGTTGTATTAATTAACTGGTGCAATGTTAATAAATAAATCTCTTATCTCTTATAATCTCCTCTAAACATCATTATAATTTGCTTTTATCTGTAATTTTCAAATGTTGAGTGTTTGTGTCATGACATACTTGCTTTAAAGTGCAGTGACCACACATTACTGTCCCATCCTTCTCCAAGGACACCCACTGCTTTAGAGGTGCTTCAGACAGGGACCGGCTGATTAACCTGAAATGATACGCATTACAGAATACAGAACTATTTATTTAGTGCTGACAATCATATGTTTCACTATTGTGGACATCTTCTGGTGTTTACTGACTGTAAGAACAGTCAGATGTTAGATACCATACCATTTTATTTATACTGTAGAGCACTTAAAACAGCAACAAGGCAGACAGTTGAGTCAGGATGTGCAATATGGCATAAAATTCATATCTCAGTGCTATTGTCTATTCATTGTGATGAGAAGCTACACAAAGCTACATGTTAATTACATCAGGGTTTTTTTGCCGGTGTTTTGTCCATTCAACATACATGTTATGGTAGTGTAACCAGGGGCGCAACTACATATTTTTGAGGTGGATGCGAAAACATCAACGGCGCCCCCCCCCCTTTTTTTTACCTGCCGCCTCATACAGCTTTCCTCCCTTAGTCATGCACTTAGAAAATACAGTAGCAATATTACAGATTTTTTTTATGTTACATATTATATCAGGTGATCATTCCAATCATAAACAAATAAGAAGTTTAATAAAGTAAAAATATATAACAATAGTGGTAATCAGTGCTCAATATTTTATGTAGCGAAAATATGAAATCTTAACAGCCTGGAGTCCATGTCAGTGTTTTAACATTTATGACATTTAAACTGTTACTTTCCGTGAAAGAAGACAATGAAAGATGGTCATCAGAAATTCAAACCATCATGGTATACAGTATAGGTTTTTGTTGCCTCCCTAATGTAATTATTCCTACCTGATGTCATCACTTGTCTCCTCTATCACTGACCTCGTGTCTGTCTCCTTCACCCTTTGTCTGTGGCATTCTGCACTGTCATATGGTCAAAAAAGCATTATATATTAGTTGTAAAAATTACAGATCTTAATACAGTTTTTAAAAATAATGTTTACACGTTATTGCTTGGGCTTAAGTAGCTGTTCCCTCACTTCCACCTGCATTAGACCAACCTGTTGCCTTCCCCAGTCTGTCCTGATTCCTCTGTCATCTTCTTTTCCTTCTCTCCATCCTCACAGCTGAATGACATTAATTTTGTGTTAAGTAGATTAAAAATACAGCAGTCAAACCTCAATAGAAATGAAACTTTAATTTAAATGATCTCCTTGTTGGATAACAGTTACTGACTGGACATTTCATCTGATCTGACTTACCAGATACATCACAACACACACCACTGTAGTGATATTAAATAAGACATTTAAACTCAAGTGTCCCTCTGCCAAAAAGGTTGGTAACATGGGTCACCAACCTTTTTGAGTCTAAGGGCTATAGTGACACTGAGGACTAATTTGTCTGATACACACATAAACTTGTACAACTCATCTTTAATTAAAGAATCAATAATAATAAATGTACATATGAGTGAATAAATTGCAGCACTGCGTTGGAACATAGCTGGGAACTGCCACCACAGTTTTGCTTTCCTGTGTTAATGTTTCCTGAGTTTTATTTAGGTCATTCTTACACTTAGTGTGTGGATGTGTGTGTGACACGTATCAAATATTCATAAAAATATTAAACAAATCACGTCTAGTGGAGGCAACAAATATGGGACGATTCCTATTAGGCTAGCTTTAGCTAACCTGAATATTTACAAGCCTCCTGTCCTGCTCATACACTGACTGTACTTACCTAATATCTTGTAACCACATTGAAAGGCTTTTTTCCATCCTGCCAAAAACTTCGGGAGCTACGAGCTTTAAATATCCAAATGCATTTTGTTAAAAGACAAAGTTGTTATAATCTTAAGGGGACAGAGATGTTTGTAAAACCACAATTCAGAACTAGTTTGAAGGGACGTTCTACCTCAATCCAGGGAATTAGATTATGGAATGGCTTGGAGAATGTAGTTAAAAATGCCAAGTCAATGTTTACATTTAAGAAAATGATCAAAATGAATTTGTTAAAAAATATATATATGAAATGACGTATTGTGTATTGTATTAGTTAGAAAATTAGAAAGAGTTAGTCATTTTGTACTGTTGGTGGAAGATTATTATTGTTTAATCTGATTGTTTGAAAAAAGGGGCAGATATAATAAGATTTATTCTTCTTTCTGCTACCTTTCATTTTTTTATATTTTGTACATTATCATTTATGGGATTGTCTTGTATTGTGTTTCTTTTGTAAAAAAAAAATGAACAAATTTAATAAACATAAACTTCCTTCTCCCTTTTTCTGTTTTGCGCCCTGGATATTTTTCTTTTCTGCCGCTCCAGTGCACGAGTGAAAAAATAAATAAATAAATAACGCGCCTGTGGGCGCGTGTTAACAGCAGCACCTGTGTGAAGGGAGAGCAGAGAGATAGGAGGAGGGACAGTGTTGCCAGGTGAGAAATGTAGGATTATCGTACTAGAGGCCCAAAATTATCGTATTTTGAGGGAAATTATCGTACACCCGTCAAAACCAAAATAACAAGTATGCACTATAGTCACTCTGTTGTTGAATTGCGTCTAACAGGCACTCACAGCGTTGTGGCATCAGTACGGGTGGGAACCATAGACAATAATACGTATTAATGTCTGGTGGCAACTAATGAGCCCGCCCCCCCGCGCTTCTTGTTTTGTTTCATGGCGGTTTTAATTTAATAACTCAACTAAATTCTGTCTATTAAGTTTGTATTTTCAAGGAAATAATAACCTGATATTTAGCTTTACTGATATCACTACTAAAAACATCCCTAATTGTAAATTTAATATTAATTTTATTTATTTATTTTTGTTAATGCATTCTTTCTGTTTCATACCTTGGACATCCCATAAAGACATGTTGAACCGTTTCAGGGAGATTGCTGGTGCACATGTCACAAAAAAGTCCTGTTGCAAGCTTTCCAATTATTTTAAGAGATTTATTAAGGTCTGTGTGTCCTATTCTAATGCGAGTAAGTTCCTGTTTCTTCCTGCTTTCCTTGTATATCCTACCTTTTTTGTTGTGTAAATGTCTTCCTGTATCAGTAATGTCCCAGGTTTCCTGCCATATTTTCTTAATATATTTCTTAATTATCATTTAACATTTAACTTTATATAAATGTTCTCTCATTTTCATCACTTCTTCTTCCAGACCGGTGTCACACGAGACACGGCTCTGCTTTTTCTTCTTCTCTAACTCATGGGGCGGGCGCAGCGGGCTATTCAGCCAATCATGGCCGTTGTTCTGAGGCAAACGCACGCACGTCACTCTTTAGGTCACATTTAGAAAAGCACGATTGGCTGGAATTTCAAGATGCATTCAGGGTTCACAAAAAAACTCAGACAGACCGTTGCGGCAGGCTGATGGAAACCGATCACAACTACACATTCAAGGAACGGTCAAATTATCGTATTTTTGGCCTTTTTCGGGATTATTGATCGTACATCGTACAGAGGGCAAAATTATTGTACAAATACGATTATCGTACACCTGGCAACACTGAGGAGGGAGGTGAAGGAACAGGGGGGCGCCTAATCAGTGCTGTTCCTGTTATTGTCATTTCATGCAGTTAAAGAAACTGCTAGAAAAACTTTTTTTTTCTTTCTAGAGACAGTTTTGACGCCTTCTTAAGTACAGCGCCCCCATGCGGTGCATCCACGGCATAGCGCCCATTTGCGTCCCTGAGTGTAACACCACCGCTTGAGGTGGAGAAGTGTCACGAACACATCCGAAGGTCGTGGGGTGGAGAAGGAGTAACCACGCTGAAAGGGAATAGCTTGGCTGCACGAACTTTATTCAGCTCTTCAATACAACGTCATCCCCTCATGAACGCTGCCCGCGTCTACCGTTGTTTCGCCCGCTTAACCTGAACACACCCAAAAACCCACGAAGAAGAAGTCTCTTAAAGACACAGTAACCTAAATACGTAACTGCCCAAATAAATCATCTTACATCAAAATAAATCAAAATAAATCATCTTACATACTTCCCCCTCTTTAAATGAAATGTCCTCATTTCAAAATAAGGTAACCATAGTAACAATAAGAGAAAATAAATCATCTTCCCAAAACACAATCTCAGAACAATAAAACTTACAACAAAGTCCACATATAGAACAGTTTTTTTTTCTTTTTTTCTTTGTCACGACAACAGTCGTCGTGGCTTCCTAACCATGCGCCCACACCTGGTGACAACTGCACCCTCAGAGGGCGGCAAGCTAAGAGGTGTTTGCGCCGGCTGCTGGGAGACTGGTTCAGTTTGTCTCCTTGGTGAAAGTGTCAATGACCTCGCAGTTTCTGCTGTCTGCGCTGTTTGGCCAAAGATCAAGGGCAATGAGCCAGACAAAGCTGTGTACTTCGGCAGCGTGTTCATGTTTGGCATTGGGACAGATTGATTGCCCTCCATTGTTAATGTGTCTGTGGAACCACGATAAGGTTTCAACCGATCATAGTGGATGACCTTGGTCGCAGCCTGAGGATGTTGCACATCCACCAGCTTGTAAAGGAGCCCTTTGTCGTCCACAGATACAACCTTATATGGTCCAGTCCAGTTTGGAGCAAGCTTCTGTCGTTGTGTGGTGGGATCATCCATCCATACCAGATCACCACAAACGTATGGCCTGAACCTTGTGTCCTTGTTGTAGTAGTATTCTCGTTTTTGTCTCTGTTCTTCACGATGTAGAAAAACAGTCTCAAAAGCAGCGTCCATCCGTCGAGCCAGTTCTGCACCATAGTTAGTCGGACTATCAGAAACTGTCGGCGATGAAACATGAACAGTAGCCGGTAGTCTGGGCTCTCTGCCATGCACAAGGAAATAAGGAGAATACCCTGTGCTCGAGTGTGGCGTAGAGTTGAATGAAAGCACCACAGCAGGAAGGTAGTGGTCCCACTCACCCCCATAGTCCTGGATGAGTCGAGCCAACTGTTCTTTCAAAGTCCTGTTAAATCTTTCCACCATACCATTCCCTCTTGGGTGATATGGGGAGGTCCTTTTCTTTGTCATCTGTAGTTTCTGACAAATGTTTTGTATAATTTCTGACTCATATTGTCGTCCCTGATCCGACAACAGTTCCTCAGGGACACCATGTTCAGGGATATACCTTTCACAGAGTAACTGTGCTACTGTGGCAGCCCTTTGATCAACCATAGCATATGCATTCACATACTTGGTGAAATGGTCCTGTACCACAAGCACATATCTGTTTCCCACAGATGTGACTGGCAGTTCGGTAATGTCCGTACAGACCAGCTGAAATGGTCTTTCAGTCTGAATAGATTGTAAAGGAGCTCTGTGCTTTGGTACAACCCTCCTAAAAGCTTCACATGTCTTACACAAGTTACAGAACTGCTCAATATCAGATCTCATTCCTGGCCAATAACACACTGTCAATGCTTTCTTAAATGTTCGTTCAGCACTGTAATGACCAGAACATGGATTACCATGAAAAAATTGCATTGTCTCTGTAACCAGTGCCACTGGAATTAACACTTGATAAACCTCAGGTTTGCCAGGCGGTGTTTGACCTTTTCGACACAACAAGTTATTACATAGCAACAAGTTATGAAACTGCCACCATAGTTTCCTCTGCATTTTACCTTTTACCTGTCTGAGGTAGGGACGTTTCTTGTTTTTAACCCAATTATGCACTTCCCCGAGAACAGGATCAGCAAGTTGCGCATTTACAATGTCCACGTTATGGGCAGATAATGTCTGTTGTAATGTGTCAAACCCCACATTCACATGTGTCCTATCAATGTCCACACAACAAACTTTTGGTACAATATCGGTCCTCTCTAAATGTTCAGGGGTCGAGCATGACCCCTCATCATTACCCCTCGCCTCAGACAGTGAGACAGATTGTCCTGTATCACTAGGCGAAGAGTGAGCCTCAGGTAGCGTCGTACTTGTCATCTCAATAGAGTCCTGTCCCAATGGTATCTGTGACATGGCACCTGCATTTGTGTGTTTCTTACCCTCTTTGTGGGTGATTGTCCATTGATACGGATCGAGCTCCAACGACCCCTGCGTCCTGTAGGGTCATGCGTAATGTCCATTTTCCTTAAACTAAGCAAAGGACGATGATCAGTAATAATGGTGAAAGGATTGCAACTCAGGTAATGTCTAAAGTGTCTGACTGACCACACAATAGCATACAGTTCTTTGTCATAGGTAGACCATTTTCTCTCTGTTTTTGACAGTACATGACTTGCAAATGCCACCACCCTTTCTTGTCCCTGTTGTATCTGTGATAGTACTGCACCAACTGCCAAATTAGATGCATCTGTGCTCAGAATGAATGGTTCATCAAAGTTTGGAAATGCCATTATTGGAGGAGAAGTCAGTGCCTTCTTAAGTGTTTGAAAAGCTGTGCTACAGTCATCTGTCCATTCAAACACAACTTGTTTTTGGGTAAGTCTATGTAGAGGCTGAGCAATAAAGGCATATTGATGCACAAAACGTCTGTAATATGAGCACAGTCC
>JBBPBX010008528.1:45474-62304 GCA_038048925.1 Garcialebias charrua | reverse complement strand
TTTTATATCATTCTAAACTTTTAGATTTTTCTAAAAATGGATTTACAAATTTTATGAAATTAAATGACAATGATATTACCTAACTATTTTAAATGCAAAACTTCATACTTAACTCACCTCAAATAACCTTTTTTGTAAAAATGATAAACTGTCTAAATACGTTATTTAAGGTTATATGTTTATACCCTGATGCATGCTCAATATTCCAGGTAGAAAAATCTAAAAAAGCTAAGTCTGGTCCTCTGGACATTCAAAAAAACAAAACAAAACAAAGCAAAAAAACTGTAGAAACGTTTCGTCTTTCGTCCGAAAGACTTCCTCAGTCTGAGAAGCTGTATTCAGCTCAGTCTTGATTGATGTCCTCCTTTACTCCTCTCTCAAACCATTGTTCCTCTCTATCAAGGATGTGAACATCTTCATCCCTGAAAGAGTGACCGCTGGCCTGGAGATGAGTGTAGACCGCAGAGTCCTGACCTGATGATGTTGATCTTCTGTGCTGGGCCATCCTTTTGGCCAGTGGCTGTTTAGTTTCCCTGATGTAAGACTGATCACCCTCCTGACACTGAACAACATACACAATATGTTGGATCTTTGGGATGAACCAATCTTTGTCGTAATGTATTTTGGGGTTTAAAAGCCACTGGGACGTTGTGTTTAGAAAATAAACGTCTCAGTTTCTCTGAAACTCCCGCAACATACGGAACGACCACTGGTCTGGGTCTGGGTTCCTTCTTTTCACCTGATGGCTGGCTGGAGTCCTGTTTGGGTTTCTTCTCTGCTTTCTACAATATATTTTTTTTTTGTTTGTATTGTTTTTTTGAATGTCCATTGGTTCGAGCGGAAAAGCTTGGTACAACCATGTCACTCAGCACTGAATTCTTGCATATAACCATCTCACTGAGACATAAAACCACACCCAGTGGCGTGTCGGGATTTGGAATTGGGAGTGTTTTCATGGTGAGTATTGATCGGTAGCATTACTCAGCTTTGCAAATGTGTGATTTATTTTTAATATGGACACGGTTAGAATAGGTCTCCTATGTTCTGGCTACTGCCAGGACAGACAACGGTCAGACTGACTGCAGTGCTTTCAAGAAGAGAGTTTACAGGACAGACACCCAGGACCGGTTGCAACTAATGAGCTGCAGAGCATTGTTGCCATAAAAGGCAAACAACGTTTGTCATGATCACAGCTTGGATCACGCTTGGGATGTGTGTCTTGGCTCCACCAATTTTGTTCAAATTTGCCAGGGGTCAGGTCTTTCACAGGGGGGTTAGTTTCATTTATAAACTAAAACTGTGCACTGTTACAAAGGTTCGCAGACAAGGCCAAAGACAAACATTATTTGAGAAGTTGAGGTTAGTGAAAAAGACGATCACAGGAATAAGAAAAACAGAACTTACTCTTTCTCTTCTTATTCAGACTTAAAGGTTTAGAACTAGCATGGCCAGCAGGTGGATGAAGATATGGTTGGTCTGTGGGGGAGACGGATGGTGGAGTGGAAGGTGTGGGGGAAACAGATGGTCGAGTGGAAGTAGAGGTTGTTGGAGAGGCGCTTCTGTGTCTTTTCTTATTTTGTAAAGATTTGGAACATGGAAGAACTGGAGAAGAAACAGGAACCAAATCGAGCACAATCACTCTCTCTTCATGGATCTCTGGCAGGACCACTGGATCAGGCTGCTCCTCATTAACGGTCTCTGTCTGCTTGTCTGTTGGGTTCATTGGGTTCTCAGTCTGTTCTTTGGGTGGAACAAACTGCTGGTCTGTGGGGGTGTCCGGTTGAACTGGTACAGAGGTGTCTATAAAACATGTAGTTTCACAGAAAATACACATATAAATATGTATAACAGACACATATCTCTCTTGCTCTCTGTGGACTTGATAAAGCACTATACAGTACAAGTACACACAAATGCACAAATACATCACCATTGGCGAGAAAAAATTCGTAGACTCTCTGCATCTTCTCCAGGATTTGTGATGTAGAAGCAGTGGGTTCGAAATGGGCAAT
This sequence comes from Garcialebias charrua, assembly GCA_038048925.1. NCBI lineage: Eukaryota > Metazoa > Chordata > Actinopteri > Cyprinodontiformes > Rivulidae > Garcialebias > Garcialebias charrua. The sequence continues at coordinate 60,292 of JBBPBX010008528.1, read as the reverse complement.
GACATCTGCTACCCATTTGTTTGAATTCTTTACTTTTTTTCCCATAAATAAAACAGGCTTATAGCCTAAAGCATCAAGTTTTCGCACCTGAAATTGATAAGAAAATAACAAAAATTACTTTACTAACATGCTATTAGATCAGTTTTTTTTTTTAATCTTTAGAAAGATATTGGTGATATGTTTTACGTTGCCAAAATCAAAAATGCTATTCGGTGTTAACATGTCAACATCTTCATACATACCACTAAAAATGGGTCAAGTCAAAGCAGAAAGGTAAATGTAAAAAATAACAAGACGTTCTTTGCAGAGAATAGATTACATTATGCTCATTTACAAAAAGCATTAAATGAAAGAAATAGGTTTTCAGTCTTAACAATTTCTACTCACTGCGATACGCGCAGAATCAATTATTCGGCAAGCGTTTCTGCCTTTCAAAACAGTTTGCCCCCACTGCTCATCAAATCTTTCAACTTTTTCTTTGAGTGCTTTTTTTGTGGAAAGACTTTGAAAGCAGGAAACACAGGATTTTCTGTTTGCCTGATTGGGGGTTTGGCAATGTGTGCAGGGTCTGAACTTGGGGCGTGTCATAGCTAAACAAAAAGCAGTTATGGCAATGGACTAAAGTAACAAACAGAACTATTCACAAATGACAAAACAGAAGCCAAGACACAGAGAGAACGAGAGACAAATTACGGACACACAAGGATGACAGATAGATATGACAGATAGATAGACGACAGATAGATAGACAGACGAGGTGGCTCTTAAAAGTGCCTTTGTGGTGTGACTTGTAGAGAAGTGTACATAAATTGTTGCAAAGCTCTGGTCAGTAAAGAAGAACCTGTTGAGAAAAAAAAAGTGTTCAGATTTCTGAAGCTCTTCATGTGTCTTGCCACAGTAATAAAACAACAGAGCTAATCCTAACCCTAAAATAAAAAGGATGAGGACTTTGGTTGGGCTGACTAGTTGACACTAGTAGACACTAGTTGCTGTGTCCTTGTACTGTACATTACAAACTACTGTACACGTATACAATAAAATCACAGTGATACAAGTATTGCTGTCATTCATCTGTCAAACTGTCAAAGCTTTTATTTAACTGCAAGTCAACTGAACTACGGTAGCTATAATCAGTGTTTCCAGACTGGGCTCAGAAAAAAAAAATCACTGTAATGCCACTTGGTTGTTGATATGTGCTGCTGACTATCCATGCTGCTGAGCTCATGCTGCTGATTACTTCATATTGCCGTGTTCATCCGTGCACATCTGCTCACATGGACTCATGTTCGTGCTGCTGTTGTTTTGGCACATTGTTTTTGTACTATTAGTGATTAGTGTATTCTTAGTTTTGTGTATTCTTAGTTTAGGAGTAATAGTTTAGTGAATGTAGTACATTCTTAGTCAGTGGTGGGATGTAACTAAGTACAAGTACTTTGTTACTGTACTTAAGTGAATTTTTCACGTACATAAGTAGAATTAAATGAGAGTACGTTTACTTTTACTACACTACATTTTACATGAAGTATCTGTACTTTCTACTACACTACAGTTCTATAATGTGTTGAGTTACAAGTTACATTCACGTTGCAGTTTTTTGATTTGTCGTTAGTTTGAAAGTAACTGATGTTGAGAGGAGAGTTGGTCCATTTAATCACTGCAAAGTGGACAGGTAACATTAGACCTGGCTTCAAGAAGAACTGGACCAGTGATGGCTATTCTAGTATAAACGTCATTGAGCTGGGAGCACCCACAGCACCACTAACACACACAAAATGGATTCCACCATGGAGATTCAGCCAGAATATACACAACACCCATGGCTTTATAGAAAGACTATTGAAATATTATAGAAATATTATTGAAAGCCTGTTCAGTACAACAGGATAGATTTTCTCCCACAAAAGAGCCAGGCTGGACTCAAAAATTGAAAATCAACTTCTTCTGAACTTGAACAAGGAATTCTTGCTGCGATATTAAATTGTGTCAGTTCATGTTAGGACAGGAGACAAGAATGTCTCCAAATGTCTCGAGACTCAGGTCCAAGTTTAGAAAATTGTGTCAGGAACTTAAAATATTGTTCACTATTGACCCATTACAAGGTTGACTAGACAATATTTTAACTAGAGTTGATGAGAAAAATAAATGATCAGAGTCTGTTATTTTGTTCGGTCTAATGCTCCTTTTTTCAGGCAGACAAGTTTTATTTAAATGTGTTCACTGCAGTTAAAATAACACATTGATTTTACTTTGTGTTAAATAAAATCTTTCAAAGTATAATCATTCATTATTATTCTAATTTTGCTTTATGACATTTAACTCTGCATATAATCTCTGAAATACTGACGCACAGACTCACAAGTCCAATGCAGACATGTTCCTGTTTTTGATTTTCTACATTTGCCTTAGAATCTGTCTGTTTTGCTACTTTGACATCTTTGTTTTAACTTGTTAAAAAAATAAAAATAAAAATGGAAATCTGTATTTCTCTCTTATGATTGTCTATTGTTGATTGTTCACGGTAAATCTACTGTTACTGTTGTCATCATTCTTTGTTTGTAGCAGGTCTCTCTTGTAAATGAGTCCTAGAGGCTCAATGAGATTAACCTGCCTAAATAAGGTTGAAGTACTGTTTTTCTTTACAGTTTGTATTTTGTCAGATGTAACTGGGACCCTGTGTACATTTCATTCCACATTATGTACCACGTGTAATGTGAATGAATGACAATATAAAGCCAGTACAATATAAAGCCAATATAGAGCCCAGCCTTTGAAACAATGCTTATAGTGTTGATTATAATGTTTATATAATGTTATAACAATGCTTATAATGTTGGAATCCTGGCAAAAACCAATGCAGACATGTTCCTGTTTTTCGTTTTCTACATCTAACTTATAATTCGTTTTGCTACTTTGCTAGTTTGTTTTAAATTGTTAAAAAATAAATCTGTATTCCTCTCTTATGATTGTCTATTGTTGAGCAATTTTGGCGGATAAAAGACGTAGTATAAATGTCTTCCACTCGCGTGGCACAGTATTGCAAACCATTAAACCCTAAAACTTTAATCTGAAACTTTGGAAGCTAACAACTTTGTAAGCTAACAACTTTGTAAGCTAACAAGTTCGTTTTTTGTAGTTTTGATTTTTATTGTACTAAAACATTTAGGAGTGGGTCCAGGTGAACTTACCTCGTGAGGTGTGCTTTGGAAAAAGGTAGGTCGCAAAACGATGACATCAGAAACCTTGTTGTTTTTATTTTTTTCAAAACTTCCGGTCAAGTCATTATTTATTTTCAGAGGTCATTACTGACATCTAGTGATGCCTACTGTACTCAGCATCTTAATAACATTCAATTAGGACTCTACTCGTGAAATACTGACGAGTACGTCTTTCCCATTTCATAATGACAGATACGCAAAGGGCTGCAGGGGGCGGTCTGACCAAACGTAAGATGCAGGAGGAGTCAGGAATGAGGACGTGTTGGTAAAATCATCTGGTCTCTCTGTGCATAAAGCAGGCATATAAAGAACATCAGAAAGCGTACGCATATTCTCTTAAAGAAGCACACTCCAAATATTATTCTAACATCATCAACACCTGCCCTGGAAACTCTAAACAGCTCTTCTCCACAATAACTCGTCTGCTTAATCCCATTAAACAAACTCTTGAGGACTCTGCTCAAAAATGCGACCTGTTTCTTTCATCTTTTAAAACCAAAGTTGACACTATCAGATCTCAGCTCCACAACCTCCCTGTTCTCAGTGTGCCACCTACCCGTCTGCATTCTGGGACCCTAAACAGCTTTGACGAAGTTGTTCAGAGTGAGGTGGAGGCCATCATCAAGAAAATGAAGCCTTCATCCTGCGCCCTGGATCCTTTCCCCTCGTCTCTCATAAAAAACCAATCACTCTGCAATAGGCCCACTATCACTCAAATAATAAATCAGTCTCTACAATCTGGTCATGTTCCACTGCCTCTAAAAACTGCCATCATTAGGCCTCTTCTGAAAAAATCTAATTTGGATCCCGACATTTTTTCTAATTACCGCCCAATTTCACACCTCCCTTTTCTGTCTAAAGTGCTGGAAAAAGCTGTTGCTGCTCAGCTGCAGGACCACCTACAAAGTTCCAGTCTGGATTCAGGGTAGCTCACAGTACAGAGACTGCATTGCTGAGGGTTACCAATGATGTCCTCTTGGCTGCTGACACTGGCTCTCCCTCCATCCTTGTCCTCCTTGACCTCACTGCAGCCTTCGACACTGTGGACCATAGTATCCTCCTCCACCGTCTTCATGTGGAGGTCGGTCTCTGCGACACCGTCCTGGACTGGTTCAAATCTTTCCTCTCCAATAGGCTGGAATGTGTTAGTCTTGGCAACGCCACGTCCCAGACAGTCTGTGTCTCCTGTGGTGTCCCTCAGGGGTCGGTTCTGGGGCCCCTGCTGTTTTCCCTTTACATGCTGCCTTTAGGTCAAATTATTAATCAGTTCAACATTTCTTTTCACTGTTATGCCGACGATACACAGCTTTACATCAGGACTGGAGCATCCTCATCTTCCACCTTGTCATCTCCATCTTCACTCACTGCCCTCTCTGCCTGCCTGGAGGCAATTAGGGCATGGATGAATCAGAACTTTCTTCAATTAAACTGCTCCAAGACTGAGGCCATACTGATTGGCACCCCTCACCAGGTACAAACATCTCCTATAACAAGACTTTCCTTTTCTGGACAAGACATCCCCCTCTCCACCTCTGTTACTAATCTTGGAATAAAAATGGACTCCAATCTTACATTTGAAAATCACATTAAGCTCCATCTTCAAAACATCTCCAGACTTCGCCCATCCCTAACTTTTTCCGATGCTGAGAAGCTCGTCCATGCTTTTGTCTCCTCCAGGCTCGACTACTGCAACTCCCTGTTTATTGGAATCCCTGGCAAAAACCTTCAGAAACTTCAATATATTCAAAACAGTGCAGCAAGGATCTTGTTGAGAGTTCGTAAATTTGAACATATTACGCCCATTCTCCATAACCTTCATTGGCTTCCTGTCGCCTACAGAATTCAGTACAAAACTGCTCTCATTACACATCAATGCTTACATGGAGCTTCACCAGATTATCTGAAGGATATTCTTATTCCATACTCATCCACCCGGTCGCTGCGGTCACAGAACAGTAATCTCCTTCACATTCCGAGAACCAAATTAAGGACCATGGGAGACCGGGCTTTCAGTGTGGCTGCCCCCCGCCTGTGGAACTCTCTTCCTGACTGTCTGAGAGCCCCACAGTCTGTGGTTGACTTTAAGAGCGGCTTGAAGACCTTTCTTTTCAACCGAGCATACTCTACCTCCTCATGATTCTACTTTTGATCTTAGTTGATACTGTTATTGATTTTACTTGTTTTATTACTTGTTTTATTGACATTTAATTCTGTTGCACTTTGTAGCACTTTGAGATTTTCATTAATGAAAAGTGCGTTATAAATTGAATTCATTATAATTATTATTATTAGTCTTTATTCAGCTTTAGGCCAGTTGACTCGATTCTCTCCAATACTTTGTTTAGCCGTTGATCATGCTGTTCTGCAGTGTTGCCGTATACCATCCATGTAGATGGCGACTCCTTCTAAATCATTTAAGGTCTCTGGAAGATTTCTGGAAGATTTCTGGGGCACTTGTAATGCCGAAAGGGAGACGTTTGAATGTGTATCTTCCAAAATGTGTTATAAATGTAGTTAGCTTGCTGCTTGTCGGATGAAGAGGGATTTGCCAAAACCCTGAAGCAGCATCTAGTGATGTAAACGTGGTGGCTCTGCTTAGCTTTGCAGTGATATCTTCAGCGGTTGGGAGAACATATCTCTCTCTCTTTACTGCCCTTTCAGATCAACGCAGATGCGCACTTTGCCATTTCGTCTTGGGACTGGCACCATAGGTGCGCACCAATCAGTTGGTTCTGTCACCTTTTCGATCACACCATTCTCCTCCATGCGTTGTATTTCCTCTCTTACTTTCTCTATGAGTGTTAGGGAAACTCTGCGGGCCGTGTGTACAGCGTATTATCATTTAGCTGTATTTTTATGGGCTCTGTCTTAAGAGTCCCATGTTCACCAAATGTGGTGTGCACTTCCTCGATACGTTTAACTAGTCCCATTGTACACGCTGTGTCTCTGCCTAGCAGGCTGTTAGCTGTGTTACTATGGATCACATACACTGGGAATGAGTAGTGCTTCTCCTCGTATTTTGTACTGGCCTGAAACTTCCCCATACAGTTGAGCTGACCACCTGGGCTGTTTATTGGAGGAATGTTTGACTGAATCAGTTTTTTCTCAGGGACTAATGTGTTAAATGTCTCTCTATCCATGATGTTTAAATTTGCCCCTGTATTAATTTTAAAGGTAACAGGTGTTGCACCAATCAGAATTTGTACAGACCATTGATCGCTCTCTCTATTACCGTCTGTGACTGAATCTGTCTCTGTCACTTCCCTGATTGATCTACTGTGGCACATTCTTTCCCGGTGACCCATCTTTTTGCATTTGTTGCAGGTCCATCTCTTAGCTGGGCATTTATCTTGGTCTTTATGCTTTATTTTGCCACATCTTCCCCATTTTGGTTCTGTTGTTCGATCCCCACTTTCACTCTTTTTGTTTTTCCATTGTGGACATCCCCTGAATTATTTAGCTTGTGCGATCTCCTGTACTGTTGCGCACGCCTCACCCTGCTGGGACATCTGCCTGGACATCTCCTCGGACTGGCGCACAGCTTGAATAGTTTGGGCTAACGTGAGTGTTGACTCTAGCTGCAGTTTACGTGACAGCTCTTTGTCGTTAATGCCCACTACTAATGCAGTCTCTAATGTGTACCAAAGTCACAATGTTCAGATAGGTCATATAAGGATCTGATAAACGTTTCAACGTTCTCACTGGGCCGTTGCACTCTCTGGTGGAAACATGCGCGCTCGTGAATTACGTTCCTTTTATTATTTTATTATTTTCCTAACACGACATCAAATTTCGTTTGATCGTCCTCCTCCTCAAAAGTAAAAGTCTTAAAAATGTTTTCAGCCTCCGGGCCCATGGCGTATATTAAAGAACTAACCTGGACCTCGACGTCCTCTTTATTCAGTTTGGTTGCCAACCGAAAGCGTTTGAAACTGATGGGGATTTTAAACCCTTGTTACCTTAATAAAAACCACACAAGATAAACAAGAGAATTGTGTTAACAAAGACAAAACAACTTTGCAAAGGGGAAAGGCTTTTAATGTCTTTTGAAACTTAGTTTGATCTCAAATACATTGTCCAGCACAAATCCAAATTGTACTGGACATGACAAGCAATTTAAACAAGAAGGAGGTGGAGTTGACAAGCTCTGACGTCTTACAGATAAAACAAACAAGTCATGTTTCTGATCTAACAAGAACATCTAATCCAAACATTGTCAAGGCTAAAAGACTTCTGTATCAAGGAGAAAAACAAACAAATATCTTTGTTCTATCAAATATAAGTGTTTGTTGGAAACACTTATATTTAATATAAGTGAGCTGGGTAAGAATTATTGTGTCAGAGTAATTAGTTTTAGATGATAAATGTTGAACATCTCCATTATCCTTATCCTTATCATATAAACTGATCATTATCAATTATGTGAGTGGTATGGAAACCAACCCCGAGGCCGAATTCGAATTAGGGGAAAAAAACACATACCAACCGTCCTGTTACCTCCACAGTAACGTCCCGACAACTCAGGATCACCTTTTTTTGGATGGTTTGAGAGATTATAAAGTTTTGGAGAACTCTGTAGTGTTGATTGTCATATTTCATGATTCATTTCAATGTTATAGAACTTTTGAGAAGAAATATATATACATATACATATATATAAAGAACTAATCTATTTGTGTTGAACAAATAAAAGAAATAAGCTATTTAATTTGTTTTAACCAAATAAAAAGAACCAATCTAATTTGTTTTAACCAAATAAAAAGAACCAATCTAATTTGTTTTAACCAAAAAAAGAACCAATCTAATTTGTTGTGTTAAACAATTAAATAGAACTTATACACATAAAGATGTGGGAAATAATTCTCAAACACACAACAAAATAGCCCTTTATGGGCACAAAAATAAAAGAAGTTTTCAGTTGGTTTGAAATTTCTTTGATTTAACTAACGCCCAGGAAAACGAAAACAACGGTCTTGAACTTAAAAAATGAAATAGATCAACCATTCTTCTTCATATTATCCATCTTCTTCTTGTGAGGGGGGGGGAGGTTCAGTGTCTTTCCTAGGGAGGGAGTGTCCCGTTTTCAGAATAAGTTCTTTCTGTTCTTTGAGGAATTGATTGTGACATAAGTTCTTTGGCATAAGTTCATGTCATTGGGGGGGGGTTTGTGTGTGGAATAAGTCCAGTTTTTCTGCGGGAAAGCAGTTTTGTGTGTGGAATAAGTCCAGTTTTTCTGCGGGAAAGCAGTTTTGTGTGTGGAATAAGTCCAGTTTTTCTGCGGGAAAGCTTTTGTTTAAGGGATCAGTCCAGTTCTGCTTGGGGGAAAGCTTTTGTCTGTGGAATAAGTTCATTTCATCTGGGGGGGAGTTTTTGTTTTGTGGCATAAGTTCATTTCATTCTGGGGGAGAGCTTTTGTTCGAGTCTTTTTCTTCTGGGGGAGAGCTTTTGTTCAAGTCTTTTTCTTCTGGGGGAGAGCTTTTGCTCAAGTTCAGTTTTTCTTCTGGGGGAGAGCTTATGTGCGCCCCATGGGCGGAGGGCATCAGGCAGTTTGATGGGCATCATTCACTTCTTCAGACAGTGGTCGCAAACTTGAATTGTGTGTGGCATAGGGTAGTCAGGCCACTTGTCCTGACAAAGTGGACAGCTTTGCTCGGACCAGATCCATCTCAAAACTGGCTCAGCGACTGCTCCAAACTTCTTCTTCAGGGCACCGGCCTCAGTTGTAGGAGCTGTTCTTTCTCTCGAGAAGACGACGTGTTCTTTCTACCACCTGCTGGGGTCCCGTTCACCCTCATTTCCAGCCGTCCCTAGCAGGACCTAGATGGGATTCACCGGCAGGAGTTCCGGAAATCTGTTTTGAGTGAAGAACTGGACACCAAAAACTTGCAAATTTTTAAATAAAACTTTAAGGCCTTCGGATCCCATGAGCCTTTTATGGTTTGGGGAAGGCCAAACTGTGGGTAACTACTTGTTAACTTAAACTAAATTCTGTAATTGGCTACAATAATAATTGTTTATTTAAACTTAAAATACAATTCCATTCTTACTATCTAAAACATTTGTATTTAATGGCAAAAAACAACAACAACAAATGATTTCATTCTTCAGTGAAAATGAGTAATCACTCACGTTGATTTGGGGTTAGTTTTTAATTAGTAAGTTTTTTTAATTAGTATAATCATTGTAAGTGAGTAGCAGGAGACGTTTTATACTTACTTTAAAAAAATACTTTACCTTTTTCATAGTCTGTAGAAAAAGTCTAAACATACGTGCAACAAAATAGAAAAGTACAAATAACATACATACAGACATATAGACATACAGACATATAGACATACATACAGACATAAAGACTTTACAATACAAACATGTGGTTCATGAGCTCAAAATAAGTCCAGTCTAGTCAAAGTCAGTCGTGTTTAAAAATATAGAACCACCACATTTCAAATCAACCTTTCAAATCAACCTTTTGAATAGATCCAAAAACTCCAGGGCGTCCCCCATCTTTTTTCTTTTTGGATCTGTTAAAAATAAACACCTGTTTATTAAACGACATATACAGTACCTGTTTATTAAACAACATATACAAAAGCAATGTGGTTTGAAGGTTTATCTGATTTACCCTATGTACAACGTGCCAATTTTCATTCTCCTTAAATGATTGAATGAAATGGCTATGCTGTTGAATATAAAAATCTAAGAAGTTATTTTTGTATAACTGATGATCTAATCAATGTATGAGCTGTTTCCCTTTTATGAACCATCTCTGTTATTAGTGTTTTATTCTTTATTATTATTAGTTATTTCCAGGAACACTTTCCAAAATTCCCTATTTGAAACGTTTTATTGTTCACTATTTTATTTAGTTTCTGTTGCTATTTCTATCTATATTTTGTTTTTGTTTTTTGTTTTCATGTCTGCAATGCTTTGCTTGTTTGTTTCTATTGTACAGCACTTAGGTTGGCCTTGCATCTATTTAAGTGCTCTATAAATAAAGTGGTATGGTATGGTATGGTATGGTATAAACAATCTAAGATTTGAAAGCATAAAGCTATAAAAATTGTTCTAACAATGTTTTAACCAATTCCTTTGTGGCAAACCAGACCAACCAAAATGCACTCCGTCAAGGAAAATCTGCTATCCTTCTTCAGCTCCACAAAACATTGTATGAACATCTGTAGAGACACAAATTTAATCTGCAAAAACAAAAATATAAACATTAACTTGTTTCAGGGTTATGAGCTGGGATCATTATCTCTGTTTCATCACGGAGTTATAGGAAGCTGAAAAATAAGTCGTCAGACCCACATAAGTACAATATAAACTACAAATTTTGTGGCCTTGCTAGTCTAGCAGGCCACAAAATTTGTAGTTTATATTGTACTTATGTGGGTGAGCATATGTGATGTCATGAGCATATGTGTTTCATTTAAAAAAATTAATCATAGCAGACTGTAGATTTAAAACATGATACCAGGATTATTGACAGATCCTCACAGATCCATATGGGGGGCATGACCTTTTGCTGGACAGTTGGCATGGGTGACTTTGCCTTTTTGGAGAACCTGTTCAACCCCCTCTTGTCACAGCATCCAGTGAGATTTTTGTTTCTGGGTGCTAAATTGTTCATCGTCCAGGATCTTTCACATCCGGACCGCATATTCTGGCCATTTGTGTTTGATGACCTTGTTCTGACAGTTCTTTGACAAATTCTTTGCCCTTGCTTTGCTGAAAGTCTTTGTGGACAGTCTTTTGCTCGTCCAGTACCGCCCTCGTTCAGTGCCCTCGTTCAGTGCCTTTGTTTTTAAGCCCCTCGAATGTTTGTTTTGAGCAGGGCAGCCTGGGAGTCCAGCCATGGTGTTCTCGGTGAAGTCACAGTGAGTCAGCTCTGGACATGCCCTTAATATTAAATCTGATCCGATCCAATCAATAACCACAATAGCTGTAATTCAAAAAATCAGACGTTGCATGTGTTTTTGATATGGACCTATCTAGCATGTGCTACTAACTATGTGTTCTCCTAAGTGTCATGAGATCCATCAGACTTACTCTTTCCGCTCCACCAACACCGTGACGCAGCTTCTAAAAGAATGAAAAAATAGAAAAATGTAAAAATCCTTAACAAACCAGGTTCAAAGTAATCATGTGTTATTAAGTTCTATAAGCATTTACCTTCAATAGTGTCACCTCTGTAATTCTGGTTTGCACAATGGAATTTAAAATGTTCATTTACATAAAAGTGAATCCTTCGATAGAGGCATCCTTTTAATCTGATTTGTACAACAGATCTAAAATAATTAATTTACGTATGTGTGAAATCGTCAATTTAACCTGAAACCAGAAATATTGTAGCCCAATTATATTTCAGAAAATATCATTTACTGTTTTCTAGGACCACCTTGATAGCATAAATGATAATTAGCCAATTCATTGAGTTTTTCTAAGATCCACCCTCTCTTCAGATTTATTTGTGTACTGTTTTTAATTTTAATGTATTTGAAGGCATGTTAAATGCAATTTCATCCGCTTTAATTTTAAGAACACATTGTTGTGGCACTATACAAGTCAAAGCATGGGCTAACCCCAATCTGTTTGAATAAAACAACCCTTATTACTGCTGTCAATGCTTATGCATTGCATGGTTGAACGAGATGTTATTCTAATTCCCTTTCAAATTTACCAGACCTCTTTTTGCCTTTAATGGTCATAATTTATGCAAATCAATATCAAAATTAGGTTTTTAACAATAAAATGTGTTTTATTACTCCTGGGGAGTTTCCTGGATTCTTGTGCATATTTAACCTACTTGCTGAAAAGTTAATTCTAATAAAGCATTTTTTATGGGGAAGAGTGTTTGCTTAAACCTATTTAAATCAAAGATATTAATAACATCTTATCAACATCAATGGATATCTACATTTGTTCATATAGCTCATAAAAGAAAACCTTTTAAAATCTACCTAACTGTGAAACAGCTTTTAAAATCTAAAAAACATATTTAATGCATGCTAAAAAAAAGAAAAGAAAATCGTTGAAAATGATTAATTTAACCTGAGCGTTTCAACTTTCAATCTAGTCAAAATTCTATTTGACAAGAATGAGTGAATATAAGTGTCAAAGTTTTAGAAGTGGTCATTCTACATCAATGGCACTTATGGATTTTGTTGAACAAGTATCTACTGCTATTGAACAACCACAATACTGTATTGTGTTAGTGTTTTTGTTGATTTAAAAAAAGCATTTGACACTGTTAATCATAGCATTCTCCTTAACAAATTACACAAATACGGATTAAGAGGTTTAGCCCTAAATTGGGTGTGTAGTTACTTAGACAATAGAAAACAATATGTGCAATTGGACGATGTGAAATCAGAGCAATGTACGGTTACATGTGGGGTACCTCAGGGATCCATTCTCGGGCCGAAATTATTCATTTTGTATGTTAATGATATAGTTAAAGTGTCTAATTTCATGAAATGCATTCTTTTTGCTGATGACACAACTTTTTTCTGTTCTGGAAAAGATATCAATGAATTACTGGATTTGTTGATGAATGAGTTTCTAAAGATTCAAAATTGGTTTAGACTTAATAAATTGTCATTAAATTTGGAGAAGACAAACTACATGATATTTAGTAATAAAAAACAATCAATTGATATTCCATTTCTGATCAGTAACTCATTAATTCAAAGATTTGGGTGTAGTTATTGATGATAAGCTCTCATGGAAACAACAAATCAATTTGGTCAAAACAAAAATATCCTTTACTTTATAAAATACTGCAATTGATTTATTGCAGTATTTTATAAAGTTAGATATCTATTTAATGATAAAGCATTGTATCTATTGTATAATTCAATTGCTGTGCCACATCTGATTTATTGTATAAATGTATGGGGCAAAGCTTGTAAAACCAACACATTCCCTCTTTTTATTTTGCAGAAAATAATTATAAGAGTTATGACAAGAAAACATTACTGCCACCAATCTAATGAATTGTTTTGTCAAATGAATCTACTGAAATTTTATGATTTAGTAGATTATAACATTTTGCAACTTATTGTATGTTACCTTCAAACATCCAAATGTACTTTGTCAAAAGAGCTAGCAACTATAATTTCAAGGGAAAAGATATTTTTGTCAAACAGAAATTCAGAACAAGTTTATAGGGAAGATCTACTGTGATACAGGGTGTTGGACTGTGGAAGTCTGATTTTAAGGAAGCCAAATCGATTCCTGTCTTTAAGAAACGTGTTAAAGTTGATTTGTTGAACAAATATAAATTACTGTATTGCGTATATATAATTTTGGTTAATCGAGTTGTTTACTTATTTAGTTGTTATAGAGCACTTAGTTTGTATTAGATGAAAAAAGGAGCAGATTTAACAAGATATTTTCTTCATCTGCTACCTTTCATTTTATGTTTTTTTCTTTTCATTTTCATATATTTATTCTATTTGTTGTATTTTATTCTTATAAAATGAATACACTTTATAAAAAAAGTTTTATCAATTTAGTTAAACTTTTAAAAGACAGAATTTACTGGCAAGTCTAAAAATAAATTTCTGCTTAATTTGTTTAAGACTTGTTATCCTAAAATGCCTAAACTTAATTTTGATCTGATTATGGTTGTTAATTTTAATTAACAAGCTTATTATAAAAGTTTAAACCGTATTAACTAACTGCTGAAATATCAGTCCTTATATGACAGTTGTCTCATCAAAGGAAATTTTAATTTGTGAAATCAGCCATCTGATAGCATTACCGCCCAATATCATTTAATCAGTTTGGCCCGGAACCACTAAAACAGGGATTATGACATTAAAGCCGAAAACTTGTTAGAGTGAGTTCATACAATGCATAGGGTGTGACGACACGATATTCAACAATTACAAGATCAGCAGCTGGTTTCTTATCCAGGTTCATGATATAGCTTTAAAGTTTGGCTTCAGCTTTCTCACTGATGGTGCATGCCATTGATCCACTGTCAACTGTTTGCTTCCAACAGTGACATCTGTGTAGAACAAGCTGTCAGTCTTAGAAAGTCTCTGAGGGGCTTGAACTATTAGTGTTCTATTTCGTGTAAGCTATGTCCTTTAAAAGCTGTCGCTATTAAGTTTACCCGTGCGTAGCGCGCCGAACACTGAAAACTTCTAGTCCACGCCCATCTGCTGTGGGCCCCACCTGGTCCACCATAAATTGCATCTGGACTGGAGCTCGACCCCCGTTTTTCTTCAGCGAATCTGAAGAACACTACTTCTAGGACACAAGATGACATCAACTCACTGAAGCTGAATCCGTCTGTGCCCCGTGTGCCAGATGGGCTACATTTTTTCGAAGGATCTACACGTCCTGTGTGAAAGATGCATGGAAGCTGACCACGCTCGGCAAGCTTTGGACCCGCTCTTCTCCTGTCCAGCCTATAATTTTATTTTATTTTTTTTGGCTGAGAAGCAGCGCCGGTTTGAGCTCTTCCTCTAAGGAGGATGTGTTTCAACCGAGGTGGGACTGTTCGCTTGACAATTTTTTGGACTTGCTAGACGCAGAGTTCGGGAACACGTCCCCCTCTGAAGCTGAAACAGCTAGCAGCTGTGCTCCATCCT